>NQII01000709.1:464661-475584 GCA_002778355.1 Clitarchus hookeri
TGGTGCGGTAGACTATTTTCTGGGAAGCCCATCACCTTACTGTCTGCTGATGCCTTTCTATTTCTAAAAATTTAACTGCCCTCCTCAGTTGGGTTAAGTATGAGAAATTTTCAATGAATTCTTTTCCTTGTTTTCTCTCGCTTTCTCATTCCTAGATTCCCCCAGTCACCCAACCTACTGACCATGTGTCTATCCAAATAAAGCTGGATCAGTCCTTAATGCACTAAGTGATAGTATATATAAGTGGTTTGAAAAGGAAGCAAATAACTTTATAGTTGCTTAACAAGTGTACCATTCTGCAACAGCACGACATGGGAGAGAGCTGTACTAACCTGGCCAAGGAATACAATATATGTTAAGCCTACAATAAGAGATTTAAGAAGAACAAAGAGTAAATTTTGATGCCTGTATCAGTTTTTGAAGGCGGGCCGGCCCAATAAAAGAACATTTGTGAAGTGACTACCGCCTTCTTGAAACAAAAATTTACAAATGTATTTCACAAGAATGCCATTGATACACTCCAATTTCAAAAACAAAATTTTAAATTTTTTAAACCAAAATCTTAAGATTTAACTAACTAGGTCTTGTGCCCGAAATCATTTATAATGAGGATGAAAGCGGCCTTTCTTAGAGGTTTATTCCAAACACAATATTTTTTCAGAAAAATTAAGCTGAGGTACGTGGGTGAAAAAAATCTAAGGAGCAAATAACTTTCATGTCAAGTACAAACACAACAGGGAATCATAAATTGAGAACAATGGTTATAAGGAAATCATGTCTTACAACAATTTGAATTCATTTAAAAGTAGCAATACATAATCCAAGCCAAGACACCATTGTGGAGTAGTGGATGTGACAGATCACCGCAGCATTCAGTTACAGGTTTGGTTTTTTAATTCTGATTAGGGTACCTCCAAACATTACACCCTTGTGTGCCGTGGCAGCGTGGTACTTGGGGAGAGTGAGGTAGGTTGGTCTTGCATGGAGAAGAAATACAGAAGAGCTGGAGGTTCCCCTGGCTGTGCAGATACCCTCCATTCTCAACCCTTGCCTGCCCTGACAGAGGGTATTTAAGACAGGACAACTGGAGGTAGAGGCAGTCATTCTTGCGCCGGAAATCTGCTGAGTTTGACCAGGCAACAGTTAAGTGAAAGTGAGTAGTATAATCACATCTGTTAGGGAGTATACGTGGATAAGCTTAGCGGAGAGGCTCGGTGGTCTGCCACGGACAAAGTTAACATTAGTTTGGTGTCTTGACTGAGAGGGGTATTTCTAAGAAATAAAGGGGAACTGTCTGGGTAAAACCAACTTATTCTTTTGCCTCTCCCCATGCTCCCTTTCAATGGTGTCCCAGAGCCAGTTCGCCATGACCTTCTAGGGTAATGTACCTTACAAGCTTTCCAGACCTACTTATGCCCTAACTAGCCCTCTGTGTAAACAAGGGTGTGTAGATGAAGGGGTCTTGAAAGGCACGGCTCACTGAATTACAGCTGCTCAGTTCTCGAAATGTCTCCTGAGCCGTGCCCAGCCTCTGTGCTAGGATGTACAGATGGCAGGGTTTGACTGCCTTCAGTCCTTATCTTAACTGGCAGGTGTGGCCGACTAGTTTACCACGCCCAATTGTATAGCAGGCCTGAAACCCCCCCATGCACCATTACCTCCTTTGTGGCAAGGGTGTGCAGATGAGACGGTTTCCGTGGTATAGCTTGACAAAATTCATGTACAATTCCCGTACACATGTATAAAAATTTAAGTACCAGACAAACATTTCAGAGTTCACAAACATCAGTCTAATAAAAATGCAAAAATTATTAGACTATTTTCTTTTAGCTTAAGTAATTGTATTTTAATTCATAGTGCCAGATTTGCTAAATATTTGAATTCAAAATAATATTTTTTTTCAAAATTTTTACAAAAAAATTAAAACAATTACACGAGCCAAATAAAAAAATTAAAATAGTACATACTTTTCTGTCAAAACATAACCTCTTTTCATAGTCTTTATGTATAACAGATTTGGTAACTGCTATAATTTTAAACCATATGTGGATGAAATATCTTATGTATGAGAACCAAATTCCTTTCAATGTTACACATTTTAAATACAAGGGCAGATCCAGGTGGAAAACAAAAAGCCTTACATTTTTAGATAAACCAGTAATTACAGAGTGAAACAAAAAACTGTTATACTGATGAAAACTAACACATTTAATAATAAGTAATAAGTATTGCAGTGAAATGTTCCATACATTGATGATTGATGATGCTCTATTTCTACACCAACAAAAAAATTTCTTAGTGAAATATAAATTAGCAGTATTTTGAAAATTTTTTAGCAATGAAACAAAAAATGTAAATCAATAAATCAGAGCATAAACCGTTAGGACACAAATTTAGGTAAATTTATTATTTCATTTACAAACACTATGAAAAAGAAACTGCCCAAGGCAAGCTAAGTTAGGACTGAATGTGAGTGCAACCTAAGTATTGGAATAAGGTTAAATTATAAGAATGGAAAAACCATAAACATCCCATATAATTTGAATTGGTAAGGATTATTCATTGATAGTGAAACATACTTATGAACAGTGATAAATTCTAGTTTGTGTAATTTATAATTTCAGTTAGGGATCATTCCCGTGAATACTGTCTGTCATCATTACTTAGAACTAATGGCCTAGGTACAACTACTATAAGCAAATCACCAACATAAACTATACTTGAGTTTAACTGCACTGTAATTCAATGTTAAAAATTTACAATCCTGAACAAAGATAAACACACACCTAATCACAGCGTACAGCTATGTTCTTTTGTTTACTTCCGAACCTCGCAAATAACAAGGTTTCGGAATGTTTTGAATTGACATTAGTTGCAAAAACTGGAATTAAAGTAATTCTGTATTTTAAAAAGTCTCGGTTTAATTGCAAGTATTTGTTTTTATGAAAACGGGTGAAGAACAATGTCAACAATTTATCCAGCACTAAGATAAATACATTAACGGCACAAAATGTTTAGCCAAACCATTGTACTTGTCGTCATACCTTACAGATGCACTACAAAAACACAAAAAGAAACTATGACAAAAAAAATCACCACACGAGTAAGAAATCTCGCAACAAACAACAATTTTAACTTTAGATATACTTGCAAAAGACTGCCATTTGAAGAATAGACTGGAATGGAACAACACAAACCAAAAGGATAGCTATAACAGGTATGCCAAAATAAAAATAATACAATTCTCATTTTCATTCCAATATTTACAAGCTCACACTTGCAGTGTTGCCAATTTTGCAACTTCAGCGCTAGAAGTAATTGATCTTTTGATTTATTTTAGTTACGTAAAATTGTAACTTTTCTAGTGATTAAATTGTGAGTTAGCAACTTTTTAAATTCCCACTATCAACAGAAATAATGTTTCTGTATTGGCAATATAGGTACCTGGCGAATTTTTCAGTGTCCTTAGTCATTTTCCATAAATATATATATTGGGGAAACTGCACTTTCGTATTTATTCTGTGCTCTAATAGTGATGTAAACAATGCATATTTCCCGAACTTTACAAAAACTCTATGAGCAATCATATTTACACCAATGTCTAGTGTAGCTACAAGAAGCTTTTTCTGTTATAGTATTAATCCTGGACTCGTGAAGAAATTCTAGTACAATTTCCGGATTACTCCCAGGCACTAAATTTTCCATACAATTCCCATTTTTCCTGGTTTTCAGACACCCTGGTTTCAATTGAGTGTGTTGGGGGGGGGGNCTCCCCATCACCTCTTTGAGGCAGTTGTGTGTGGATGACCAACTTGCCATGCCTGGTTATGCCATGATGTGGGAAAGCCTTCAATGCCCTACATACCTCACTCCCACCCCCTACTGTTGCTCATGCCCCGTGGGGAAAGAAGAGAGCAGCAGCGTATAAAGTGGATTCATTCTGAGCAATGATAGATGTTCCGCCTGGTCAAAGCACCAGCCGAGTCTGAATCTGAGATAGGAAGCCTTGCTGTGTGCTTATCAACCCTGACTCAGTCCTTCCCAGATCACAGTGATGCCAGGTGCATGTCTGCTTCACCCAGGGTAGGGGAACCTGCGGAGTAAAGCAGCAGCACATGGCAAATTCCGTGTAAAATAAGTGACATGAATGGAATGTACACTGAAGAGCCAAAAAAACTGGTACACCTGCCTAATATCGTGTAGTGGACAATGCCCCATCCCATACTGATGAGGAGAAGTTGCATAGTTGTGATGATAAAATAAAATGTCTGGCACTGCTTCCCAACACTACTTCTCTTATTCAACCAATGGATCAAGGAATTATTTTAGCAAGCAAGAGATTACACAAAAAAAAATCCTTGATGAATTGATGGTGGTGTTGGAAAACGATACGCGATGGAAGAGAGCACTACAGAACATAAAAAATTGCAGTATCAGATTTGCAATTTTCATCTGGGCCGATGCACTGAAGGAACTCAAGTTCTCCACACTTGTTAATAGGTGGAAAAAATTGCTCTTTGACAGTGACATAGAGTCTGATTATCATGGGTTTGAAGCCAATGATTATCAGCGCACACTGCTGGCTGGAGGTGAAACAGGCCCCATGGAAGAAGAAATCATTGAGTGATTGGAGGCTGATGAAGAGGACCCTGGGAACCAGTTACAGACGGAGGAAGAGATCGCTAGATATATTTTGTCTCCTACTACAATAGAGATAGACACGGAAAAGAATGAGACATTAGAGCCACTTTCCAAGTCGAAACTGTCTAGTGCCAGACAAGCTCTGGAAACACTGACCAGTATTGTTGACTCTACTTCAGACGCTGACCTCCAGCCGTATTACAGACATTTTCATGCGGCACTGGAAATAGTCATCCGGAAGCAGCAACAGAAGACTGTCCAGAAGACGATTGAAAACGTTTTTGAAACCTTCACAATCTGCAACGTCATGATCTGCTGAAATGACCAGGCCACTTGTGTTGTCTTCTCTGTCATGTTCCTACAGCCCTAGTCAAGGAAGTGTGTTTCATTCAGACTCAGACTAAAACAGTGCTGCGCAACAGAAAATGCCGCACAGTGAACGAGATTTTATGGCTTTCGTTTTTTTTCATTATGGCATAAGCCTATATGATGACCATTTCAGCAATGTAATGAGAATTTATCTATATATTCTATATGTTTACATTTTATGTCCTGTAGTGATTACCTTTTGTTTATCTGTTCAGTCTGGTAATATTAAGTTTTGTATGTTTAACTTAGTTTGCTAAATTTTGTCAGATACCCAGAGTGCTGTATGGCATCAAGGGTAGTACTGTTTTAAATATTTTTTTGTGATTTTTAATTTCTCTAGTTTTTAATGTTTTACTTGGCATACATAATATGAGGCATATGGAACAATATTAAAATATTTTAATAAGTGATGCACCGATGACGATACTGATTAATCAGAATAGGCAGTTATCAACCATATTTTATTAATTGTAGCCGGCGATTTTTGAAACTATTACTATTGTTGATTACCAAGTTTATTAACATGTTATGTCTTTTATTTCTTAAAATACTTTAACTACATAAAAAAGCCATTTTATAATTGTCTTGATGTTTACAAAAGAGTTTTACTATGTATTTTTATGTGTACAAAACAACCCACCCTGTATTTTTTGTTCCTCGATATACCTGGTCATGCATGCCAGGCAGCTACTAGACTCACAAACTGCCAGGAGGGCAAGGGCAGGCCTGCACAGTTGCTTTCTTTTATCTTCCCTGTTGCCCGCCGACAGATAACATGTCCCTCCTTCCCCCTGCATGCAGTTTCTCTTTCTTCCCTTCCCTTGTGGTACAAAGCTTGCCCGACAGATGACCTTGGCTCTGTCTCGCTTCTCTTCCATCCCCTGCCCTGTCAACGATTCGGTAACTTCCCTTCATGGGGTACAATGGATTCTTTCTTCAACACATCACACAGTCTGCCCTTATTGCCCCATCTCTGTTAATGTGTTTCAGTTCTCTTGTTATTAATAACTGAAGTGTAATAACTGGTATTTGAAGCTGTATCTGCCCAATATTGGTTTCGTAGAATCGTTAGTCGGTTAAGTCATTTCGGTGCTAAGTGCACCACTAATCTTAATGATTTTTAATGCTGTATTTATTTGGTAGTAACTTGTTCCACTATCAAATTTACAAAGAAAAAGTCTGTGGCATAAAAATGTGTTTACGTATTTGTGCGGCGGCCAAGAAATACTTAACTTCCTGTAATCCTAAACAACAGCTGGTTGTTGATGTGTACCCATTTTGAACGCCTACAACATAATATTATAGCCAACCATGACCTTATTCTTCCGCAATTCACTTGCCACGTTGCTACATCTCCCACATGTACAAACAGTAGCCGTCTGTTTCTTATGACAGGTGGCTAATTGCTCTCTCTATCCTTATGCCCCTCTTTATCTCGGACAAACAGTAACTCGGACAGTCTCGCCCCCCCCAATTAGTCGGAGAGATGGAGAGGTAACTGTATTTCACTATTTTTTTTAATTTGTATAGTTATTTCATAAAATAAACAACTTAAGTCCACATTTACTATGAAAATATCTAATATTCAACTTTTTAATAACTGCATACAATTTTCTCTGTTATTTGCATTTGAAATTATTCTGATAACTCTCTTTTTGACCTCAATTATAAGATTAGAGTAATTATAATGTTCTCAGATTTTACTGCCTTATCATTATGAGGTGGAAATAGGCAGTATGTGCTTATTTATGTACATGTGTCTGTGTACATCAATGTACATTACTGAATGTGTATTATTTGGAATTATAATACTATTTTAATTAATGTCCACAATGTTTTAAGTAACTTCTGCAAAATACAGCTTGGTAATTACACTCATGAGCATTTGAATTAGACACACATGCAGTGTTGGCAAAATGGTGCTGTGACTGTCCTGTCAAATGGAATAATACCCAGCAATGCATGATCGGATGTCGTTAGACCTTACGCTGACTATCTAAGTAACAGTTGAGCACAGAATGGGGAAGAAACAAGATCTCAGCTCATTTGATTGTGGCCAGATTGTTGGACCAAATGTATGGGGTACTACATCTGTGACATATTGCAGGTACTGGGATTTCCATGGCCACTGTTTCAAGAAAGTACTGTGAGTTCATGGATTTTGGTAAAACCACTGCCGCCAGAGACAACTGCAATTGCGTACAACATATCGATGAAGGGGGTCGCCATAGGCTAGCTCAGTTGGTGACAGTGGATAGACAGGCCACAGTGCAACAGATCACTCGCTAATTCAGTGCTCGACCACAACAATCTGTTAGCAGCCTGTGACATTACAGGTCACTAAGTTTACTGATTCAATTATATTTTTTTTGCATATCCTGAAAATAAGAATAATTATATTTAAATAAATTTTTCTACAGATATTGCAAATGATACTGGTAACAGATGGTCATGCCTATACGCATAAGATATATAGGATATAAGAGGTAATAATCAGATATAATTTTTGTAAAGAGTAATTTTGAGCATTTCTGTAAAGTGTAATTTAGAAAATTTTTGCATTTGAGAAATAACAGGTCATTCAGTATTGTAATTTGGGGATGAATGTATATTGATGTATTCAGCTATGGCGTTTAGTTTGTTTTGCTGTGCAGGTGGAAAAAAATGTGAAGATGGCACCACGGACACGGCATATAATTAGGTTGTTGGTTGTGACGATACATCAGGCAAGCGAGCTGTGCCAATCAGTATTTAGCCTGTTCGTCGATGTGGGTGCCCGGCACCATGTCATGAGCAACAGTTATCATCAGTACATAGCAAGAGAAGGTGGTTGTAGCGGTGGCCTGGTGAATCTTTTTTAAAGTAATGTGAACAGGTGGAACACCTACCTCATGCAGATCAAAGGCTGTGCCAAGAGAGTTTTCTAACCATTAGGACTAACCACTAGAAATTTATTTAAACATGTAAATAAATAAGATCTGTGCGAGGCAGCATCAAGGACCTTAGCTAGAGACTCAGTCTCTTGCTTGTACGGTAGGTGTGTGGATAACCGGACATAATTTTCATCAGCTCAGTTTAAAATAATGCAGTAACTTGGTGGTACAATTTTCACGACTTGGCAAGTGCCGCAATAAAAGTTGGCTATGAATCAATGTAAAGTGTGTTCTGTAACGAGTGTGATATGAACAAAGATAAATAAATTAACATAAAAATAACTGAATAACTGGTTTTTGTCCTTTAAACTTTATCAAAATTTTGTAATGTATTTCCAAAAAAAATATTTATCAAACAGTGAAAAGGTAAGGATTGCAGGAGTGTTTCGAGTGTGTATTACGTCAGAGCTGGCAAACAGACGGCTACAGTAGTTAGAAATAGATGTGTCGTTCCTGCTATCCTCTCTCTTGTGTGCACTCTGGACAAGCCAAGCCATACCATCCACAACTATCATCAAATACGAAAGCAAGTATCGCTTATTCAACTGCTCATGAGGATACATTCTGTGCTGGATACACCTTTATTCTAAATACAATTACATTCTTTATGTATGGTTTTACGACTAATGATTTTTCACAAAGATATGGTAAAAGCATTCAATTTAGAATAAAACAATATAAATAATTAAAACTGGCATACAAATGTCTTCTTGCTTTTGTTTGATGTGAAATTCATAATCAAATTATTTTTAAATTAGAAAATTTACTAGTTTTAACCTTCATACGAGTTCAAAAACTATTTAAAAAGATACACATTCACATGTTATAATGAACTGCACCCGAATTCAGCAATATTTATGGTAGGTAGCATAATGATAGGTGTCTGTTTACAAACAAACAAGTTGAATGAACTTGAAAATATTACAAGTATGGCTGCTTTAAACTAGGATATATAATACATTCCTTTTTTAATATTTACAAACAGTATACAAAGCAGGGATAATAATACTGAAATATCAGCAAAGAAAATTACCAGTATTAATTGCTATTATGTGAAATGTATGTAATAATGATGTTACCTCTGGTTGCCATAGCAATTCCATGCCTTTGATGGGTTCTGTCCGGTTACTTAAACTTCGGGAAGTATTAGTTACTTCTTTAGGTTGAACAGGATGTTGACAATCTTTCTTCTTCTTACTGGCACCAAAGCAACCTAAATTATCTCCTGAAACACACATAGCAATGCCTCTTTTATATACTAAATAACATTAAATAATTCACAGATTTTGTATTGTGTAAGTATTGAAAAAGTTCCACATAAAACTAAATTGTTGTGCAATCGTGGACCCCAAGAAAAACCCAACAAATTTATAAAATTACCAAAACTTAAAGAGGTTAGGGAATAAAGGAGTTAGGTTACAAATGTGATTTTTGTCGTAAATTGTGGCAACACGATGCTTTCTGTAACACACCCATTTAATCCTCCCAAAATCTTGTCATACTTTGACACACCAACGAATACTGATGTTCTATGCATAAATGTGTCACACAACCCCATTCACTAGGAAAACAGAATTTTTGCAAAATTAAAAAATAACACCATCAACAACCACTTAAATTATTATAAACTAGGTTGACATTTTGTAGTAAATTAAAGTTTTGTCTACAAAAAGCCTTGATTTATTAATAAAGAAACATAACCAAATATAATTAAAACAAAACAAAGGATTAATATTTCCCATAAAATGCTAATTATAACAAAAACTTATATAAAGTTACAGACTCAAAAGCAACCATGAAATTTACATTAGATCAGACCCTATTACAGACAACATCAGGAAAAGAAGGCTCAAGTTATACGGACACCTACACAGCATGGACGACCGTAGACTGACCAAGAAAATCTTCAACTACATTTTGGGCCTAAAAAAGGCAACTAAATGGCTCACAGAGGTCAAAGCGGACTTGAAAGCTCTCAACATCACAGAAAACGCCATACAAGACAAAAACTTACAGGAAACTGATTGACTCCACAAAATTTCAACCTAAAACCAGAAAGAAATGCAACTACATATTCACAGAAGAAAGAAAACAAGCACAATCAGAGAAAATGAAGAGGTACTGGGCAGCAAAAAACTCAACCAAAATAGTTCATCACGCTCCTAAGATGGGCAAACTTGAATAAAAAAAAAGTTACTGAAAGTGAAAACTCCATAAAAACCAAAATAAATTCACAAATACTTAAAAAAATTTTTTTCCAATCATCATGGTGTCAAATATCAACAGAATGTATGCATCATGTTTCAAAACGATCACTAATTGAAATATTCCTGAGATCTTCATTACATATAAATTTCTTACGAAAAAAATTGTCAGTGGATACAAAACAATGGGTTTTCAAATGCATAAAACATTTTCATATATATATATTTTTTTTTTTTATTTTTTTTTTTATTTTTTTTTTTCGTTAGTAATTGGTAGATACCTTAAGAATTTGCGGATTCATTTTGGGACAAGCTAGAATTCAAAACACATGCATTTATGTGACTTTAGCTATNTCTACTAGGGGGAGTCGGCCTGAACATGGCGGTTACACCACCATGACTCCTGCCTCGGAGCGATGTGCGAGGAGTGCACCCATCTGCACGACGTCCGAGGTACTGCCGGAGTCAGGTAACCGTCCCACTTTAATGTCCTCAAGAGGCAACTTTTGAGGGCATAATAATTCGGGCCTACCACTACCACCAAAACCCCCAAGTAAAGTTGCCACCAGGGAAATGAATTCAGTGAGGGGGCTACAACAACGGTTCCAGATTCCCATCCCTGTATGTGTATGTGCGGGCAGTGTGAGTGTGGCATAACGTTAAGGCAATTTTTACGAGTACCAGTCATTTTTTAATTTGATTTAAAATGTCATAACAGAAAGTTTATATTATTTTTATAGCCATTCAGGCATGTCTATTTAACCCCCCCCCCCCCC
>NQII01000709.1:475597-508855 GCA_002778355.1 Clitarchus hookeri
TGGACTCACCCAGCTCAAGCCACCCAATGCCACCTTCCTCAACTCAAAAATTGAGGGCGTAATTATTTTGTATATTTTTTATTATCATGATAATAGTGTGTTTAAGAGGCAATGGACTGGGAGAGAGAGCCCTGGAGCTAAATAATATGTTGCGTAACATGTTTGCTGTCAATGTATTTTTATTAATTTTCATAATTTGCTTTTCAAATGTAATTAATAAGTATTTGTGTACTTTGTAATGTAGGTTCATGTCGTTTTTGTGTGTTTATTCTGTTTCTTATCTACACTTGGCATTTTTAGAGTTTTTCACGCACTTTTGGGCTGAGCTTTTGGCGGACCTCCACCATTTTCTTCAGTTGGTTTCTACCATTTGCCGGGGATCATCATGCGTCGCATGCCTCTGGGCCTTCATAGTTTGCCATATTCACCATTAGTTTACAATAATCATTTTTCTTGTATATGGAACCTCAACATACCTTTTTCGCCCAGAGGCAGGACCACCCTCATGTCCCGCCAGCTCAAAAGTGCCGGGATCTTTAACAATGTAATTTTCTTTATTGGCCGCACACAATTTTTCGTACAGCATGGGTTGCCAACACACAGTAACCAATGGGGAATTGCAAGTGCCTCCCAAGAGGGTTATTGCAGTGAGTAAAAGAACCTGCTCTTCAAAGGTGTTTTATTTCACTGCCGGCCACTTCAAGGCCGCATAATTTTGGGTCCACTACCCACTCAACTACGGCACCCTAGAAGTGACGTGATTGTTGGGCAAGCGAGTTCTATCGGTGTGTGAGCTGTACCAATCTCACTCAGAAATTAGCGGCGTATGAGAGGGCCTACATCCTTCTTAGGCAGGCATACAGGATTAATCCTTCAGCAATACATCATTGACGGCGCAGGGTGAGTCCAGGAGCAGCCACATGGGTGAATGGCCCGCCCCTAGAGAAGAGTCTCATTGCTCAACCGAGTTGGCACCCTTATAATCTAAATTCACTAAACCAACCTTTCTGAAACCTAGCACTGTAAATTCCAACAACCTGTTACCCACTCCTGAGCCCAGACTTCGCGTTTATAACTATGGAAAGTAGAGTAAGATAATTAGGTACATAAACTTGATTAAATAATGTACAAAATACAAAAAATGGTATTCATGTCTGTATGCAATAAATGTATAAATAATTTAAACAAATCCATTAAAATAAAAATAATTATTTACTTTTTATTATTTTTTTAATGTTTATGAAAAGTTTTCTTCAAGTACAAATTTTATCCAGTTACATGAAACAGTAAGTTAAAAGACAGTGAGATATATAAATGTAAGCAAACAGAATATTTAACTTACAAAACAGTAAAAACTGGTATTTTCACCAAACTGCTATCATTATAACTTTGAAATACATTTACTTCTTTGATTTCAAGAGAATATGGGTGAAAATGTACTATCACAAGTTAAGTATGTGAATAATTTTTTCCATTAGCTAAAGTAAAACACATTAACTTGAGGATACTTGAAGTTTGTATCAATGAAGGTATTTGTGGGTATAAACTTACTCTGCATGCAACACATGTAAGCCCAAAAATGGTATTATCTGATTTTTTTTATTTTAGCATTAGAGCTATAATTTACATGGTTTAAGGCAGCAAAAATAGGTATATTTATAATAATTTCACAATAAGTAAATTTTACAATAATTTTTAGTATACTACAATGAAATAAAAAGCAGTTACTCCAAACACATAACCAACAAGAAAGGCAACAAAAATGATAAACATGGAAGCATGGATTAAAAAAAATTGCCAATAAAGCACATTTAAAAAGCAGAAAAATAAAAACACACATACAGTTAATAAGTAATCAACCACAATGTAAAAGTACACACTTTATGTACCCTAGTGTTCTCTTAAAGGAAGCACATATTTTCAAACAAAAAATTTGCAAGTAAAATATATGACAAACAAACAAAGATGAACAAAAATATATGTATGTGTGTGTATGCATATATGCATACAAATCCATATATGCATGCATGCTCATGCATATACATAAATGCAATAACTGAACACATTTAAATAACAATGTTACTCAAGGATTGTCACAAAAAATAAATAGAAAATACACGACCCTTAAGAGATTTGTGAAGACAACATGATTTAGATGAAACGGTTATAACTCTAGCTTCTGGCAAACGTTACAAAAATAATTAATGATGCAAAAGTGAAAATACATATGGAACCACTGTGATACTTGCCACTCTAATGATACATTAAATTTCATTATGAGAAAACATAATTGTTATTTTAATAATCATCAATAAGCATTTCAAAATTAACTAAAATGTTTCCTAATGTTATTACCCCAAAACCCTTTCAAGAAACACACACTTTTAGCTTCTGTACAAGCAGAAAAATTTCTGACGGATTAGGAGAACTCATAACATTAAAGTTGGCGGTATGTACCACATGGAACACGAGATTATATATTTTAAATATAATTCAAATACAAACCTGATATATATTAACATAAACATATGAATTGGTCAGAAATGAGAAATGGTTTATATTGTGATAATAATAAAAATAAGACATTTTGTAAATTTTGAAATGCTTGTTGATAAGCTACTGTTTCAAAAAAATTATACCTCTGAAACAAAAAGTTTAATGAAATGTGAAGCTACTTCACAACAGTAACATATTTAAAATATGTTGCACAGATTAATTTATATATTATAAAAACACCCGGGTATACAAATTATTGTCAATCCACAGTTTCTTCATATGTTTTGAAAAAAAAAAACCTTTGAAAAATCACCTTAGGAGTAACATGTTAACCTTTTTTTAAATATCTTGTATAGCACAAATATACAGGATGAGTATAAAAGAATACCTAAACTTTGAAGGTCTATAATATCAAAACCAAACAACCTACAACCTTGACTGACCAATCAAATGAACCGTGGAACCGTGAAGTTTATTTATCATGCATTCATAAATGTTCAATGTGACCACCATGAGCGGCACGAACGACATCTATGTCATAATCAAACTTGTTCCACGCTCTTGTCAGCATCTCCGGTATTACGGTTTGGATGGCATTCGTAAATCATGGTTTGAAATGGTGAGGGGGTAGCGAGCTCGCATTCGACAAATCAATGTAAAGGGGAAGGTCTGATGTTTCCGTTATGGTGCGCCACCCCATTGCCACCTAGCTGTTCGCGGATACCTGAACGAGACGTTGCCGCAACGCTGGATTGGTCGAGGAGCAGCTGGTGACCAGGCTCTTCATCACTGGCCCCCAAGAAGCCCGGATCTTACACCGTGCAATTTTTTTCAATGCGGGTACATAAAGGATCAAGTGTTTCGTCCACCATTGCGGCTAACATTGGTGACTTCAAAACGAGAATTACGGACACCATCCAAACCGTAACACCAGACATGCTGACTAGAGTGTGGAACGAGTTTGATTATCGCGTAGATGTCGTTCGGGCCGCTCGTGGTGGTCACATTGAACATTTATGAATGTATGGTGAACAAACTTCACGGTTCCATGGTTCATTTGATTGGTCAATCAAGGTTGAAGTTTGTTTAGTTTTGATATTACACAACTTCAAAGTTGGGGTATTCTTTTATACTAACCTGTATAAAACTCTGTTCCCTGGACATCAACGTGACTAGTAGCGATGCTAGTAACATTGCACGTGGAGTGAGTGCTTGAAGCAGGGTGGTTGTGGTTTGTTTGCGCAGGTTGTCGGGATTCGTAACATAATTATGTTGTTTTTGGCAACTCCCTGTCTGGGTGGGCAGCCACCTGGGCAGGGAGGTGATTAAATTGATGTCTGTGTGTGTGGAGGAGAGCTTTTTCGGTCTTGGTTGGCAGAATGCTACATTGGTGTGAAGAGGCATTGAGTTGAACAAGGTAACCAAGATGGCTACATGGTAAACATGACTGGGCCAGAACATATAACCTAATAAAGACAAGGTGAGGTCCAATTAGAAAAACATGTAATTAAGCTAACCTTCGTCTAGGTTTTCTTTAGTTAGGCTTACTTGTCTTATTTTTTAAATAAACATAGTTATACTCGAGTTTTCAGACGAGTTAGGAGTGAGCAATGCTAAACATCAGACAACTATAAGTTTTTTTTAAAATTATTTTTTTGTCAGCATCAGAGTGTTTTAGTTGTTTCAACACTGCAAACATAATAAGACAGACAAAATTAGTATGAAGTTGTTGGCATTAACTAATAAATGTTAGTTCTGAAGGAGTAATTTTTGTTTATTTATGCTGGTTTGTTTTAATTGTTCTTGTAAAAATTTGAAATGATTTTCAAACTTTAACATTATGTTTCGAGATTTAAATTAAGTAAATTTGTGAGTAAGTATAATTTTTGTAAAGTTGATACTGACTAAATGTTAATGAATAATATAGCATTTTTTGCATTATTAGTTATAACCCCTCCCCAAGGATAAATTAAATCCAGCAATCCCTGTATGGGGAGTGGTCTAAACAGACAGTGAAATAAATCATAAGAAGGAGAAAACAACCAGCCAGACAGCAGTCTGCATGACAATAATAATATAAATATTAACTACAGTCAACTGTTCTATAGGTCATTATACAAGAAAATACGTTAATTTGGTCTTAGCAATTTTTTGTTTTGTGTGAAAAGTGATGCATATACTTAAGACTAAAATTAAAACTTATGTACTTAATGACAATCAATTTTATCTCTGTTCTTATGTGTAATATTTACATGGAAAACCCTACAAAAAGCCCTACAAAATTTAAGTAGTATTTATTTATAAATAAAGTAAATGTAAAATTAACAGATGTGATCTTGTGTTAATATATATAAAAAATAAACCATATAACTTTTCCTCATTTTCAAAAATGAACTACATTACACATGTTAGACATAAATGATAAATATGAGTTAAAATAAAAAATACTTAGTTCAAAACTTTAAATAGTTTATGGAAAATAGTCAATATTTTTTGATGAAATGTTTATTGACTGTTAATATGTATTTTTGGTAGCTGGAACTGCCAACATTATTAATATTAAAAAAGCAAACTTACATATAAAAAAGACTGAAATTCATTTTGTAAAGTCACAAATTGATAAAGATAGTAACACACAACAATGCACAAAATATTAACAAATAAGTAATAATGGGCAACATAACAAGCTCTACTAATACAGTCACAACTGTCACAAATCACTGTATAATATGCTAGACATGTAAAACTATAATCATACAACTCTTGGATTCATAACTACTTCAAAGGCAGGCATATCCACCAGTTAGCATTATGTGCAATAGTGTCTAAAATTCTCACGGTTCATAGTTTGGCCCTTTAAACCCATAATGAAAATCTAATAGCAAAATTGAGCACTACAAAATACAAAACTGACAACTGTTATCAGTACTAGAAACACTATGAGACTAAACCTACACATCACAAAATAAGTAGATCCTTGGATCAGTCTGTCAATGTGAATTCAATTATCCCAACAACAGTGCTCATAGGCATTAAAACGTGAATATTTTGTATACAAATAAATTAAGAGGAAGAACATTTAACAGTTGAACTAAAGAAATTCTGTTTGAGAATTTCCCAGCACAATGTTTGCCTACATTTTCCTAATAATGTATACTGTTTTTCTTATTATTGTATTTACCTTAATATACGGTGACTTCAAATATACTACCACTTCCAACCTCCAGTTTTACAATTTAATTAATTAACCCCACAAATTATCTGGGTTTCTAATTTAGCAGGTTTATATATATTGGCATTTAAATAAATATTTAATAAGTATATCCACTGATGTCAAAGATAAATATAAAGTGAAATACATTTCCAGTGGGAAAAAAATCCTGACATGGAACCCTTTTAAAAGAAATATGCTGTATAAATTGATATTATAATATAATAATTTACTTAACATTGAACATATTAAAACCAAACAATGTTTCCCATGCTTCATTCACTCCTGTAGGTTATTTGTTTGTTTATTTGCATCCACAATCATCATACAGTTTAATATACACAAAGGTACCGGACAAGTCAAGTGGCATTTCAGAAATACTAATCCAAATTTTCTACACATAATGTTTTATACAAGTAAATTAATTAATGACATATGCTCTGTGTACAGCTGTTTACAGTACACCGATATTCAATGTCAATGCATGTGAGTACAGAAGAACATCAATACATTGATATTTAATGTCAATAGATTCACAAGAGCTTTTATAGCAAAAAAAAATAATTTACTTGCATATAAATGTATAAAACAACTTCACCTAGATATATACAATAATAATACAGATCCAAGCAGAATTCAATTCATGAAAATCATTATGACAAGGGATTTTCCAATAACAAAATCAGTTACATTTTAGTATAAATAACCAAATCAAAATAATTACAATTACAATGACAAGTAGCGCTATGTAATATTTTGTTTACTTTCTACAGGAGCATAGTTCCAGAAATCTGGTATATTTTCTTTGGTAATGTGAAAAAAATCTTTTACATTGTAAAATGGATAAAGTAAATGTGCCTTTTTAATGGAGATTTTGTATTTATTGATACTGTTACACGAGGTGGTTTTTCTTGGTTGGATATTATAGATTAATCTTCCTATATGGTGGGCCCCTTTTTCAAATTTTGAAGTAATGTGTTGAACTGGTCTGAGCCTATTGAATCTTTTTGTGTAGTAATTATGAACATATTAATTTTTTCTACCCAGATTTCGGTTGTTGTGAACTAATATTAGTATTCTTAAGATACATTCGCTGATGAATGCTAGTATCACCAATGATACAAATTTTTTGCAGCAGCTAGACAGCTTTTTATCTCTTGTAATAATGCGAACAGCTCTTTTTTGTGATTTCATGATCCTGTCATTACCCTTGGCATTTCCCCAAATTTCAATGTTGTATATCATAATATAGGATGAGTATAAAAGAATACCCCAAATTTGAAGGTCTATAATATCAAAACCAAACCACCCAGAACCTTGATGTACCAATCAAATGAACCATCAAACCGTGAAGTTTGTTTACCATACATTCATAAATGTTCAATGTGAGCACCATGAGTGGCCCAAACGACATCTACGCGATAATCAAGCTCGTTCCACACTCTTGTCAGCATGTCCGGTGTTACGATTTGGATGGCGTTCGTAACTCTTGGTTAGAGGTGGTGAGGGGGTAGCAAGCTCGCATTCGACACATCAATGTGAAAAGGACGGTCTGACTTTATGTGCCGAGAGATGACACTGGGAGCATCTGTCGTCGCACTATGAGCATGTGTTGTGCGTTAGTCCGTATCACGATGGCGACGGGATAACAGAAGGTGTTCTGTGTTATTCAATTTGCTAAATATGAATCGGTTACGACTGTTAAGCATGAATTCCATTGCAAATATGGACGTCATCCTCTCGATAGGTGGAGTATCGTACGTTGATTTCGTCAGTTCTGTGACACAGGGTGCCCTTGAAACTGCAAAAGTTCCGGGTGGCCGCGTTTGTCCGAAGAGAATGTGCAACGGATTCAACAAGCACTTGTTCGCAGTCCGAGAAAATCAAATCGACAAGCTAGCCAGGAAATGCACATCCCTCAATCGAAGGTATGGACAGTGTTGCGAAAGCGATTGCTGTACAAACCATACATATTACAGCTTGTACAGGCTTTCACCAAAACGGATAAAGAACTGAGACGTGATTTCTGCACGTTTGTTCATGCCCAGAAAAAAGTAGATGATGCCTTCATGTCTAAGCTGTTTTTTTAGCGATGAAGCGACGTTCTATACAAATGGTAAGGTGAACCAGCACAACGTGTGGATATGGGGTCAGAAGCCTGCACATGAAACCACCGAACATGAGCGCGCTTCCCCCAAAGTGAACGTGTTTTGCGCTGTATCCAAAGACACTGTTTTCGGCCCTTTCTTTTTTCACGAGCCCACTGTTACTGGAATTCCTTATTTGGATATGCTTACAGAGTGGTTGTTTCCTCAGTTAGAAGAGGCGGCGGGGGATTTAATTTTCCAGCAGGATGGTGCGCCACCCCATTGGCATCTAGCTGTTTACGGATACCTGAACAAAATGTTGCCGCAACACTTGATTGGTTGAGGAGCAGCTGGTGACCAGGCTCTTCATCACTGGCCCCCAAGAAGCCCGGATTTTACACCGTGCTGTTTTTTCTATGGGGGTACATAAAGGATCAAGTGTTTCATCCACCATTGCTGGCTAACATTGGTGACCTCAAAACAAGAATTCGCCATCCAAACCGTAACACCTGATATGCTGACGAGTGTGGAACGAGTTTGATTATCGCATAGATGTCGTTTGGGCCGCTTGTGGTGGTCACATTGAATATTTATGTATGTATGGTATACAAACTTCACGGTTCCATGGTTAATTTGATTGGTCAATCAAGGTTATAGGTTGTTTGGTTTTGTTATTATAGACCTTCAAAGTTGGGGTATTATTTTATACTCAGCCTGTAGAATGGAAATACGCAAAAAAGATCATTTTAATAATTTTCTATGTACAAGGTTAATCATATATGTCGGTGCATAGCATGCAGAACTTAACTTTTTGGTAACATAATCAATATGGTCAGAGAATGCTAAGCATTGGTCTATGTAGACTCCCAGAAATTTAACTTTAGGCACTTGTAATATTTCAACTCTCTTCATATTAACATACTTTATCTCACTTAACTTATATTAATTGTTAAATGTGATATATTCAATTTTCGATGAATTAAGGCCAGTTTGTTGTCGGTGCACCATTTGTTTATCTGTTGCGTTATGCTGTTTATGTTTGTAGTAACACATTCCATGTTGTCAGTATTCAAAACTAATGAAGTATCATCTACAAATAGTATGATTTTATTTTGTTCCATTAACAGGGATAGATCATTGATATAAATAAAGAACAGAAGTGGGCCTAGATTGCTAGCCTGTGGTATTCCACCTAAAACAGTTAACCAAACTGAATGCTCTTTATCATACCTAATATTTAGTTCTACCATTTGTTTTCTATTTGAAAGATAGGACTGTTGTAGGTTGTACCTCTTATACCATAGTGATACAGTTTATTTAGAATAATTAAATGGTTGAGCAAATCAAAGCTTTAATAGATAACAAAATAATGCCTACTGGTATTCAGATCAAAACACACATTTTGTTAATTTTTTAAAGGATATTTAAGTGGTTTATACTTTTATAATGTGACATATTTGCCGCTAAAAAAATCCTGACCAAGCAATGCTACTCAATTAAAACTACTAACCTTACATTTGAGAAATTCTCATGATTTTTTTCTATAAATTCCATGTATTCTTGGTTTTTTCTGCTAGTAAAGAGCCAAGCTATGATGTGTAAAGTAGGTGTGCATGGTTAATATATTTCTGTGCGTAGTTGCTTTGCTGTCCTTTGTCTTCTACTGCACTGTTCTAGTTATCATATGAAGATCAGCAAGTTTGGTTAATAGTTCTTTCACCCTTAATTTAGTTGTGACATAAACGGCTATATCTGATATTTATGATATAAACATAGACTCCACTACTGTCCACTTCTGACATCTTATTTTCTGTTATATCACATGCTTTATATCATCTCTGCATAATCAGTCATTATCTAACGTACTGCTGACCTCACTACCAACAACGTATAACACAGCTTGTTATACACTGCAATTATGGTAGATGTGCAAGTCATTAAGCCACAAATGCAGCTATTTGATGCAAAGACGACAACGGATGCTGCTTGCCATGGTAATTGCAAACATTTAAAACAATTGTCTTTCCACCACTTTTTAATATCTGTCTATGAACATGTTTCACTATACCAGCTCACAACTCAATTCTCAGACATGCCATTTAAATTACCGCAGCACGCAGAGAAAAGGCTTTGAGAAGTAGTTGAAACACCACATAACCAAAGGAGCATATTAACATCAATATATGGTGCATGTAAAGCTAACAAATGCTTTGGAAAGGAAGCATTGGACATAAATATAAAAATTAATATAATCACTTCTAAGCAAAATGTAACATGCAACATAAAGACAGTTCTATTTTTAATTATGTAGAAAAGTCTGCATATTCTGTTTTTTAAAACGCAAACTGCTTTCACGTGACTTCACATATAATCCATACGTTGATCAATCATTGAAGACTTGACTGACATGTGGGTTTATGTTAGGAATAATAAGAGTAAACTATAGTTTGAACAAGGTAATTTGTTATTACTAGAGTATCTAGTTGCTTGATAACATGTTTGGCCATGACAATAACGTAGATATACAGGATGAGTCTGAATTTGACCGACAACTCTCCCTGCATATTCCTCATGAGAAAATAAATTGAAAACATATTTATGACAGTTGGCCTAAATTACTTTGAAAGGGCAGTAGGTTGAAGTTGGAGCTAAAACACAAGTTCGTTGTAAATATTATACAAAGTATTTAAATTGAAACAATTATCTTCAGGATAGTGTGTAATTGAAATCTACAACCACTGCAAATCTTAGTCATCAAATGTTGTCGCATAAAAAATAGGAGGTTGTCTTGCGTCATCATCTTAAAACCCACCATTTTCAACGAATTCAAGCATAAATATCAAAACCATTATATGATTCCATGGGCAGGTGAGCAACACTGAACATCCTTTATGTAGGTGTTTCATATATACCTCCCCAGTTTACTTCATTTGGAAACAACCAACATGTGTTCTGGGAACGTCCGCTAATGTACACCTGCCTATCTACACCCGCCTACATTAAGTATGTGCTCAACTGACATGTGAAATCATTTAACAGTTTTGAAATGTATGCTTGAATTCCTCGAAAATGGTGGGATTTATGGTAATAGCACAAAATCACCTTTTTCATTAATTTTAATGTACTGATTAATAATACGTTACTGAAAAACCAATTTAGCATCATAATCACTCAACTACATGCAATGTAATGGATGCAACCTCAATTATTCTGCGACAACATTTTATATTTGCAGTGTTTGTAGATATCCATTCAATTACACGTTATCCTGAAGATAACTGTTCCATATTAAATACTTTGTGTAATATTTATAATAAACTTGTGTTTTAGACACAACTTCAAAGGAGCATACCACCCTTACAAAGCATTTTAGGCCATGAATGTGTCTCTGTGTGTCTGGCTCTCTGTGCCTCTGCATCTGCGTGTCTGTGTGTGCGTGCATCGTGTGTATGTGTTTTTCCAATTAATTTTCTTGTAAAGAATATACTCATCCTGTGTGTGTATATACACACACACTCTCCCTCTCTCCCTCTCTATCTCTACCTTTCT
The DNA here is from genome assembly GCA_002778355.1 of Clitarchus hookeri. Lineage (NCBI taxonomy): Eukaryota > Metazoa > Arthropoda > Insecta > Phasmatodea > Phasmatidae > Clitarchus > Clitarchus hookeri. The sequence continues at coordinate 486,941 of NQII01000709.1, forward strand.
CTCTACCTCTCTATCTCTATCTCTATCTCTCTCTCTCTCACTTTCTCCTACTGAGGATTTGAACTAACTTTACTGGCAATACATCCATATATGTTAAGCATTTTAAAAACTCATTCTGATTTATTTCATTTATTGAGACTATAATGAGCCATTATAACATCCAGATATAGTTTATTTGCATCATACGATCACCTATTATGTGTAAATAGTTTAATTTACCATACAGTGATAGTACAGTGTTTCAACACAATGATGCAGTGTCAGTAGACTATAAATGTTTGAGAATTAATAGCAAGCTATTGATATAAAAGATACTTTCAATACTTCAAAATAATTTTTTGCTTTTGTTCTAATATGAAGTGATATCTTTCAACAGTTTGTTGTTATATTTTAGTGCTTGAAATTTAATATAACTTTGAAGAAGATCAAACTATTGATGATGCTGCCTAGATTTTCAGTCCAATTTACTGGTATGTGAATGGGTTACTATGAAAGCTATTTAGATATAAATGACTTTTTCTACTACCTAACATTATCATAATCACACAAATTCAATTAACTGTACAGTTAAGATATTTTTCTTGCTTTCTTGTTGTGAGAGGTTTACCTTATAAAGCTTTAATTTTGTTACAAACAATGTTAGTAATTTTGAAAATTCAATTGTGTAAATAAAAGAAAATAACTGGCAGCAACTGAAATACTTCTGTTTTTGTGTTTTGTTAAAATCTAAATTTGTATTTTGTGTACACCAACTAGAGTATTTATGACTTTAATATTAAAGCAAGAATAATAATAAATAAAAACAAATAAATATATTAAATGATAGCAGACTTCTTTATTGAAATTATTTTCACAGCTATCACAAATTTCACTTGAATGTTTGCCAAGGGTGTTTAATTTTTTTCTCTTTATGTGGCAGATGTTATGGGCCTGATGTTTTCTTACCTTAACTGATATTTTGATTGCAGAGTTCAGCATTGCACAGTGCAGTTCTTTTACGAAAGAAATGGAATGATTTCAATACATTAACATAGCAAATATATATTAATATACACAATTTCTCCTATAATTTTACAATAAACATGGTTTTGTACATTTTTAATGCATACTTAATATTGTCAAATGCTTGCTGCTCTGAATTGCTTATCTTGCGCCATCACGCTTGAATGAGCATATCAGTGTGTCAATGGTGAGCGGTAACCCAATGAGTACGTGGAGATTTACAAAGGCATGCTGCTACTGAAGCAATAAGCATATTGGGACCCATATCCTCCCATCCTTTAGTGGATTGAATTTCTGAGGTTATCATTGCAAGAATGTTTTGGGCATTGCCCTAGCCTTTCTTAGCCCAACTCAAGGTACAGTGTACCTTCTAGATCGAGCCAACAGGACCATTTAAGCTGGAAAAGACTACTGAGTCAACAATCTGGAGCTTGGAGGATTGTACGGCCTTAAGAGACAGGTGTGTGAAGACAGCAAAGCAGTGAGTGATGACGACAGTGATGAGTGAGAGACAAATCTACGGACTGCAAGCATCGGTACAGTGGAGAGTGAGACTGATGCGTGGGACTATTGATCTGAATGTGTGGGACTATTGATCTGGTTGTGTGAGTGACATTTGGACCTTCTTCCTTTAATTTTTTTTAAGACCTCCATCCCTCATGAACTCGGATATACGCCCCTAGCATCTTTTAACAATATGTTACATTATTCAATTTTATGGCAGTACTTAAATAGCCTAAAAAGCCTATAACTTTAAATTATAGATGTCTGACACAAACATCATTTTTAAATGCTAATTCAAACACTGAATTAATGTATTCAATTTCATTAAATATTTTTAAAAAATTGTGTACACTGTAATAGTTCTTTGGATTTGGTACCTGTAAATAGTTGGTAAATAGGCACATTGATAGATGATGCGCAAAAGATAATGGTTTTATGTGACTGTGCATGAATATACATTGCACCAGGGTTCTGCTGTCTCAATTTGACAAATGTAAACAATACTCAGAATTGGATATGTGATGTGACAAGCTCAATACTTGCAATATGTGATTAATGAATGATAGAAATCTGAGAAGTATGAAACTTACTGAAATGATGAGCAGGAAAGCTGTACACACAACTAGAATCAGAGGGACTGGTTAATAGGGCTGCAAGAGACAGGGTGGATAGTGCGATAAATTGCCCATCACTTGGACCCTTCAGCCTTGACAGTCTGATTTTGTTGGGAGCAATGGATGTGTGAAGATATACATACAAGGTTTTTGGGAATTGGTGGTTATAAATTGAATGGGTGATAGATAGCACAAAAAAAAAGCATATTGTTTCAAGAAACAAGTGTCTGGAAATGCCACCTGCAATGGTGAAGGCGCAAACATAAGCGCGCACCTAGGCACCAACCCAGTTGGCCGCCTTCACAACAGATGTTCGAAGTGCTGCCCACCAACCTGGACACCACAGTCGTTACAGGGCCAAAGCATGTTTTCTCACACTCTTCTGAACACCTGTGACACATCATGCATCTGTTCATAAGCTGCCGTTATGTGTTTGTGTAATTCCACCTCAGTCTCAACTAGCATCACCAAGACTTGGCTTATAATATGGCCCCACAGAAAGAATTTTACAGATGTTAGGTCAGTGAACAAGGGGTCCAAGCGACCGGTCCATCATTCCCCACCCACTGTTCAGGAAAGGTGTCTTTGAGATGCTGTCGCACAGCATGTGAGAAGTGGCCTGGGGCACCATCATGCAGAAACCACATGATGTTCCTCACAGCTAGTGGCATTACTGTTGAGTTGTGGGGGAAGGACATGTGGCCCAATCGGACAGTTGTGGACAATGCCTGCCCACAGAATTACCTGAAACCGCTGCTTGTGAGTGGTGATGTGAGTTGCAAGTCGGTTGTCCTCACTCCACACGTGGCTGTTTTGGCTATTAAACACACCGTCGCGAATAAACATTGCCTTGTCACACGAAAACAAGATTCACCGAAGTGAGCAGTTTGACCTTGTTTGATAAACCACTGGCAAAACATCACTCATTGCGGGAAGTCGGCTGGCCCCAATGCCTGTATGTTTTGACGGTGGTAAGGGTGCAACAGCTGTTCGTGTAAAACCTCCCACAAAGTGCTATTACTAATGCCCATGTTGTGCGCTATGGCCCGAGTGCTAGTTGATGGCTGTTTGGCCATGTGCTTCAGGACATCTTCCTCCAAATGTGGCATTCTGACAGTTCTCCTAGCGCAAGTATCCACTATTCATGCAATGAGGCCCCCAGTGTCGCGTAGTCGCTGGTCACGACGTATGAAGGTCCTTTTATCCGGTACATGTCTGTTGGGATAGCGCCCTTGGTAAATGCATATTGCTTCTGCTTCATTTCCCCTTGCCTAATTGTGCATATCAGCCATCTCGGTGAATGTAAATGTTGCCATGCCGTTGTTTGCCACATCCGTAATCGCAAACCTGTACGCACTAAACTGTAAACTGTCAACACTGCACTAATCATCCAAAGCTAAACATGTAAACGAACCTCAATCACCCATTCACTGTGCTGTACACTGGACTGGCAGTTGCTAGTGCGCCTGTCTAACCGCAAACATCGGCACCTCGCTCTTCACCCATGAACATAATACTTCACTGCGCTGTGATTGCCCGTCCTCTCAGCCACTGGGTTCGCGCCTAGGTACACACAAAATTCAAATGTGTGCGCTTCTGTTTGCGCCTGCACATTTGCAAGGTGGCATTTCCGGACACATGTTTCTTGGCATATAATGCTTGTTTTTGCGTTATCTACCACCCAATTTATGGCCATCAATTCCCGAACATCTATAAGTTGAACCAGTTCTGGACAACCCTGACAGACCAACAGCAGGGAGGCTCATTTTATTGCCAAAAGTCATGAGCAGAGCCAGCAAGTTCCTTGTCCACCAGGGGCTACAGTGGCTGAGCGGTTAACCTGCTCGCCTCCCACACAGGCGAACCGGGTTCAATCCCCAGCCGGGTCAATGCCGGACAATATAATTGCATGCAAACGTATGAAATAAAAAAATTGGCTTCTATTAGAACAGGGGATAAAGAAGGATAATATTTATTAATTATTAAAAAGGTGTTTAAGACATTACAAGAGCCACCTGCCTATAACTATACTGAGGTATTTTATCTCGTGACATTGCCATGTCAGCCCCCCATCCACAATCACACCGAGATATTTTACCTTGGTCTTGTATGGGATGTTTTCTTGAAATTGGGTTATGGGCAGGAAAGTATGATGCAAGTGCTTGCATGTAGAGGGCATTGGATATAATTTGTATAAAGTTTAAAGCGTACTGGGCTACAGGAAGCTGTTCTGTGGGACACCAGCTCTTATAATCTTATGCGTGGATGTGGCTCCTTCTACAGTGATGATGAACATGCATCTATTAATGTACTAGTATAGCAGCTTCACAAAGCAGTCAGGGAATTTTGTAGCGTGTAATAGACATTCATGAAATAATCGGTCGAAAACCTTCTTGACATTGAAAAATATCACAGCTGTTTATTGTTTCTAGCTGAGAGTCTGAGTTATATAGTTGATTAATCTCAAAATTGTTTGTTCCTTACTAAATGTTTGTTCACCATATGTTTTTCAAGTCTGTTGAGTATAACTTTATTTTTTACATGCTGCACATGAAAATCCCTACATCTTTTTCCTTAAGTGAAACATTATTAAACCATCACAAGCTGATAGATGATAATACAAATGAGTAGCAATTACTCTTTCACACAGAGGATGCATTGATTAGCATCCGCAAAGCATACATTCAATATGGGGTAGAGCCTATTATTGCAGCTATACACTCAGTGAAGCAATGAGGTGTTCCATCTTACAGATGGTGGATAATGTCCTGAGGAACATACAACCATGTGTCCTGCAACTGCACATGTAGATTAGCCAGTGCTTGGGCAGGTGATTGACAGTGATGCAAATGTCACTCTATCATATCACATACATGTTAAATAGGGGACAAATATTGAGAACTGGAAGGCCAAGGAATTGTGTTCACATCTTGTAGAGCCTATTGGGTATTGTGAGCTATACAGAAATGAGCATTATCTTGATGCATGATAGCACTGGATATGCTGCGCAAAGATGGCAGAAAATAGGGCTGCAGATCCTTATTAAGAGATCACTGAGCTGTCTACGTGCCTTCAAAAACTACGAGATATGACCGGGTTTTATAACTGATTGCACTCCATACAATAAAACCTGGCGTGCAGGACATATGGCATCCACAAATCAGTGCAGGATTGTTGCACTGCCCACCGCAGTGCCAAACCCTGCTGCGACCATAAGATTAAAACAGTAATCCTCAAAGAACACAATGCTTCACCATTCCTATGTCCAATGTTGATGTTCCTGGCACCATTCATGGCATGCCACACGATGCCAAGTGGTCAAAGGCAAATGGCGCAGTGGATGCTGTGCCTGTAGGCCAGCCTCACTCAAACTGTGACAAATGGTTCTTATTGAGACAGACAAATGCAGTATAGGCCTTACAGACTACTCTGTAAGTCCAGATATCTCTGGATGTGGTGCCATGTTCTGCTACATGTCTGCAGATACAACGATTTCTATCTGTAGAGCATCTGGCAGACCAGTACCTACTCTACATGATGTATGACCTGTGCATATCCATGCCTTCACACATCACAGTGATGACTGCATGGCAAAGATGAATGGCTATACGAGCCAATCATCTGGCTTTGTGCAGTACGATCATACAACCCTGTTCAAATGGGTCTAGGTGGTGATATTTTTTGCGAGCATGACGACGTAGCATACTGATTTGCCTCCACATGCAGACTTCTGCCTTTTCAGCCTGTTGTATGGCCCTTTCAAGCACTGGGTACTGGCCAAAAGCGCCATCTACAGTAACTGACAGTTATCTGGGCAAGTCTCAGAGCGGGGAAGCAGAATAGCAGGGTCGCCAGAGAAAGGGGAGAGTAGGGGATGGAAATGGTAACTTGCAGAGATGCAGCAAAGTTATTCACAGCATAGAATGATAAATAATAAAGACTTTGATACTGATGACATTTACCATGGTTCGCCTTTAGTAGAGCCATTATGAATTCAGTACAATTAGTTATATTTTTTAAATTTAAATTTAATGCTGTTTAAAATCTATTTTTTTTAAACAACTTCTTAAGATTTTTCATATGGAACATGTTTACATACGAGCATTATAATGAAATCAAGACAGTGTTTGTAGAAGATATTAGGCCTACAGATTTTTTGTGTATCTTATCTATTCGTCTTTCACGTGATGAAGTGCGTTTAGGTAAAAGGTTTTGTAACTAAAGTTGTACATTTATATTTAATACTTAGGGGCCTATCACATTTGGTAAAACCTGTCCATGACTATTGAAAGTATTACGTTTTTTTTTATGGTGTGAAATGCAATGTATACATGAACAATATGCATCTATTTAATTTCCTCCTTCGTCTGTAACTGTATTACTGTCAGCAACAATAATAATATCCACATCTGTGTGATCCAGTTCTAATGAATGCAAATATTCACCCAATGAAAAAAAAATGCTCACACACTATGCACATCAGTAAACAAAAACCTGTCTTACGGTCAATGATGAATCATTGCTAGCAACCAGCTTGCCTGTTATCTTATGAAATTTGTGAACTCAGACGAGAGCACATTGCCGCTCCACCCTTTCTTTAAAAATAGCGCCATATGATTTTTTAGTGAGAGAAATGCTCATACATGACCAATGATGAATTTTTTAAATACGTTATTTGCACTGCTTTTTCTTGTGTAACAGCTTAATACTCATTCATTTCTAATTATAATTCACACTTTGTGCATTCCATTACACTAAACTTATTGGGGATGTGATAGTTTATGCAAAATCAGCAGATTCTCCCAGGATACACCAGTGGGCTGATGTCACTGGCCAAGCTATCTGTTAGGATGATTATAAAATGTATTCAGTCAACAGCAGCACTACTTTATAAATATTGCTATCAACTTTATATAGTATATAATACTATTATATCTAATGCCATTTGTGGTAATTAATAATACTTACAGATTTTAGTTTACAGATAATTTGGTAATGTAGTTTAGCTGGAGATCATATATATTTTACTGTACACCTTATCACCTTATCATTCATTATATAATTATACTCGTTATAAACTAAAAAGAAAGAGAAAATGCTGAATAAATACTTTTTGTTGAATCCCATTACACCAGTATGTACAAAATTTACTTAAAATATTCATGCGACTTTTTTGTAAGTTTGTGTGCTTTATTGTTAACTATATTGCAGTAGTTCAACCTGTGTGCATTACAATGTGCGTTATTGTTATAATGTAAAGTTTTCAAACTCTGTCTCTAGGGCTGTGCAGCAAATGTTTTCAGTCCTGCTTGTATACGGCCGGCGTGCGATGTTTGTCGCACAGCCATTATCCTGTCTGTACTGGACACCCCTCAAGAAAGGACTAGGGAGCTCACGTGCCCAGATAACTGCCAGCCACTGTATATCACATGTTGCAGTGACATTTTCACAACATCACCTTTAACCATTTGCATTGCGCAATTGGTATTGTATGTGGTCTTGATTTTACTGCAAATGGATCACACCTTATGGGAGTAGCAATTTCCATGTTAGGCAATGTATATTTACAAGTACACTCGACAGACTAACGGGAAGGTAGTTTTGTAATTGTGTGTTCTCTTTCCTAAGCTTTGAGAAAACAGTATAATGTATAATTTGTAAGTATCCATGGCATGGGTAAATGAGTAAATTTAAAACTACTGATTATTAATTCATCTAGAGCTTTAAGTGTGATGCCAAAAAGGTGCTTGAATGTTAAAGCAATGTCAAAGCTGGAGACTTTTCATGTTTCATGCAATAAATAATAAGTTTTACTTCCATTACATGTGAGTATTCTGGTTCCACCTCTGTCGGCAGAAGGACAGTTAATGATAAATAAAATCTGTGTTTTGTAGGTCACTAAGTGTAACACAAGGCTGAAAGTCCTGCTCCAGATGTGAAGCGAGGGCCTCAGGCTTCTGCTGCACAATGTGGATGCCTTTTGTGTATATAAAGAGGGTGGGGGGAAAAGTGTCACCTTTGTTAATGATGGATATCTTAGTAGTTACCCAAAGACTGTTTACTGTGATTTTCATTTACAATGGTGTTTTATATTATTAGTCGGCTTTCCATATGTTTATATTAATATATATTCATCATATTTCATTTATAAGTTATAGTGTACAAGTTTCAGATTTGTAACCCCTATCAAGTCCTTTTTTCTTTAAGAAATTATTTCTCTAAAGAAAACTGGAAGAGTTATATGTTTATGATGTACTGTCTTTGTGGGTTATTATATATCCTCAACAATGATTCTCGGTATACACTCAGTGATTGTGTTTACAGCAATGTATATTTTGTCGGACATACCTCTGGAAGATACACCAATTTGTGTGTTTCAAATCCCTAAACTTATCAGCCTCCGTCACACCTGCAACTAAAGAGACAAACTCAGCATGTACAGTGTAATGGTCAGACAATAAATTTGTAATACTGTTAACTCAAATGGCATCCTCACGCCTTTGGTTAACACAATATCCAGCATATCTTACTCATGTCTTAGGTTATCCTGGCTACAAGTGGGTTATTGTTGAGAACTAAGTAAGGAGAGGTTTAGGTTGGTCCTTAACAGCAAGGTCTCGAGTGCTGGTGAGGGTGAAATTAGATGGATAGTGGAGCAGAATGCAGGAGTGGGAGAAATGGGAGTGTCCCAAGAAAAACCACTGACCAATGGCAACATCCACCATGTTTTCCTACATGTGAAAATCTGGTGACCCCGTTAGTAACTGAAACTGATTCACCTTGGTGGGAAGCACGTAGTCAGACTACTATTCCACTGAGACCCCATGTAAGTTCTTGCAGAGCATCCACAATATAATTATGATGTGCTCTTGGTGGTTAAACAGTGTGTATCCATTTACCAAGCACAAGCTACACTGCCAGGCAACGTGCTTGGCATTGAGGTCGCTGAAGCAATAAATGTGTAGTTAAAATTTGTTAGTTCATCCAGGTTGGCCAGCATTAAACTGTAATCTGATGAACAGTATACATCATATAAGGCCACATGTTGTGTACTTAACTTTAATTTGGCTTCCACAACTTGAATAGTGGTTAGTTGGATTTGTTTGGCACCATAGCACTAGACAAAGTTATGTACGAAATCTGTCTGGAAGTCTGTGGTCGGGTCAGCCCAAATCACTATCAGTTGGAGTAGAGGCTCAAAATAAAGCTCTAAGAAGTTAATTGTCTTTCAATGCTCTCTGATTATGAGGACAGAGTTTGTTTATGCGAGTATAGCTGCATTTACATTGGTATGGCAGTGCTCTTATCAGTGTGGTGGTTGCTACAGAAATGCTGTAGGTTCCACCTCCATGGAACAGTTTTGTGCCAGGGTGGATTTTGGTGGAACACACTTGATTGGTCGGTGAAGCTAGCCTATCAGAGGCAGGCTGCTGGCACAGGTTGTGGTTTCTTGCTTCTCTTCCCCCCCCCCTCCCCCAACGTGTTTTCCCTTTGCTGAGACTGACTTCGGCCTCTGTGCTAGATTTATAAAGCTAGTATTATTTGCGAGAACAGGGAAAATGTCCATGCACACCTGGTAATGTACGGGAGAACTATAATAGTTTGTGATTAATATAGGCCTGTGTTTTGCAAACTGGGGCAAAAATGTATTTATCTGAACATGTCCATTACTACCCACTTGCTGCCAGGCATCTATAGAGTGGGAAAGGGTGTGAATTAACTGTGGAGTCTCTTGCAGTATGCCAACTGCTGCTGTTTATATTTACATTTCTCGCAAGGCAAGTGGCACCACTTCTTATTTTTTAATTCTTGGCAGCCAATATAGTTAGCAGTGTGCTTGCCATTACATCAGGGGGAATGGAAATTACAAAACTGCCCTAGTGACACAAGTGGTACATATGTGGTGGAAGAGTGGATCTCGGCCCAGGGAGTCATGTTTAAGGTAAGAATTTGTATGTTGCTTGCGCAGTGAAAAAAATTAGTTATTACATCACAATAACAAAGCAATGCCTAATAGAAACAATTTTAAAAGCAGCGGAGTTTCTAAGAGCTAAGTCTTTGCTTACAAGTCAAGAGCAGGGGTTCATTTCTTCAGTGAAAACTGGCTTCAAAATTGATTTGTCCGACATAAGCAACAGAGATGAAGTTTATTTAAAACATGTCACGTCTGAGATACATTTCAAACATTAAAAAAAAAAAAAACCCCAAGTTCCATTATGATATGGTTTATTATTGTGGGATTCCTTGTCTATTTGTTCTTGAGACGACAGATGTGTAAGATGTTGGTCAAGTGCTTGCATGCCACCCTCACACATTGGAAGTTCACTGCAGCACCTTCTTTATTGCCCGAGGACCAAGTAGATGTCATTGAGATGTGTGCAGCCCTAGCAAATCTGAAACCCCTTGGCAGACGTCGCAGAAACCAGTTGTCACTACAAGTTTCAAGCATTCAATCACACATCATCGTGATTAAGTGTTTGAATTTTTAAAAGCAGAGTAAAGTGAGTGTCAGAACAGAGTAAAAGTATAAACCACAAGTATTTGAAGGTACCAAACTACTAATCATCATATTGCATAACATTATACATAAAAATACAGTGTGTATATTTATTCTGAAATCAACGTAATATTATGGAGATTAATTATTATGTTTATTCATGATATAGTAATAACAAATATCATAATTTTACATAACATGCTTCGATCTTTAAGTAGAAATTTAAGGAGAAAAAGATTGAAAACAGAGTACTGAAATATAAGAGAGACTAAAAATATTACAAAAAAAAACTTTTTTTTGAGATACAACCATACGCATTATAAAAAAATGTAAATCTTACATAATGGACTTTCTATATCTGTATGAAATGTGATGCAGAGGCGAAGTAATGTATTTGTTAAATATGTAAAAATTTATTGCTATGTATATGTTTCAGCTTTATCATGTAATTCAATAACAGTTATAACTGTGAGCTATAATTAAAATCACTCAGAGAAAGTTGACATTGTCTACCACTTCAAGTTCGGTAAAAGCGATATATTTTTTATAAGGATAAATTTAACTCCATCCCTTTTCATTAATTTTATTAAATATTTTGAGTACGAATATAAAAATAATTTCATAAGCTTCGTGAAATGAAGACTACAAATCAACTTTGAGCTAGTCGCTGCAACCTGAACAGTCAACTGCAAGCACCATACTCTGTCATTCATGATAGAGAAGTAAAACTCTTCAGCTCTATAATTCGCCAAGTTTCACTTTGCTAAGTTTGACTCACCCCAAAAATTTTTTTTTCTAAAACTGGGAGTGATGTAGTGCCACGAGGCCTGCTGTGGGCCAACAGTTTCAAGAGTTATCACACACTACATTTCCTTTAGCGGAAACCTTACATCCATTCTGATGCTGTCAGTTCTGAATTACACATCATATAAGTGTGGTACAAACTCTTTCTGATGGGAAATCACATCCTATTTTTTATATAATTTTCCTAACATGATTCCCATATCACCATAACAGTGTTGGGCATATGTGACCACAAACACTGTTCGTTTGTTCTTTTACTAATATGGAGGGCAGTCAATGCCCTTCCAAAGCTCTAAGGCCAAGATTACAATGACATAACATTACACAGAACATGCATCATGCTTCATTTTCACATGTTCATAAAATGTGGTCTTATGGGTGGTATATTATGATGATTCACATGAGCATGTAACCTTTTTATACTGAATAAAAATGCCAGGGATAACTATTGCTGCTTTTCACATTTAAAACTGTGAAAATTTCAGCTATTCAGGCATATTGCATGGTAACATTGATGTGGCTAGAACAGGTTGTGAAAGTATGGCATTTATGATCTGTACAAACTTTGAAAAAAAACTAGGAGATTGTCATAACCTCCAGAACGAAATGTGTGTGGGAGATGTAAACATGTTTTTCATGTATATGAAAATAAAACCAATATAATAAATCTTGATCTGCTGAGAAAATTAAATTGGATGTCATGAAGTAGATCTACTAAAACCTGTTAACTGTTGAATGTTTTGTATTGTGATATTGGCAAACCTGTTTACATTAGTGTTGTTTTTTTGTTCTCCGAGAGATTATAGTTGTTGTTAAGGTTTTGTTCAGTTGCGTTGCGTTATTAATAAAGATGAGATGACAAAGTAGTCGCAATGGTTTTTATTACAAACCGAGCATAGAACGATAATCAAACAAAAACTGCATACTTAATGGTAAACATTCTTTCATGGAACCATTTTTAAACCTCTGAAAAAATTAATTAACTATGGCAATGTATAGCTCCTTATATATTTAAAAATTAAATAAAGAAAAAAAAATCCTAGCCTAACGTCTACTGCTCTTTTGTCCTTATTTCTGGGAGAAAATTATATATGCAGTACGTGAATTAAAAACATGAGCACGTAACATTGTGAAAATAAAAACAAACCATGAAAAAAAATATAACATAATCCCTACTGTGATTGGTCAGCTAGATCACATGGGGCAAAGTCATGTATCACATGTCATGCAAAAGCTAGACATTGACAAGCTTTTCCATCACCTGAATGTTATGTGAAAAGATCATGATAGGTCTCCTTGAAACACATTAGTCAAGGTGTAGTCAGCTTACATGAATATGTTACTTATTACGGGTTACATGAAATGTGAAGTTATAATCCCGGCCTAATTTCACCCTGGTGGGAGGTTTTCTCCCACTCCAGCCATGATGCTATATTATGCCTTGCCACACCTGGATATGCCATATTCTTCGAGCAATGCCAGAGAGAGTGCTTCGCCTGCTTGGAATGACTCCGCTGGACAATGTCTGAGAAACCACCTCCTCCATCACTGCGAGTCTATTACTATTAAATTGTTTTACTTCATTAATATTCTTGTCCTTGAAAAAGTCTGCTTTCTTAGACTTGCAGAGTAGTCAAAGTGAGTAAATTCATTGTTGTAAACTGTATTGCTTTGCTTGCTTATATAAACTGATAGAAAAATTATTGCAACTACGTATGTCACTTTGTTCACAGTTCAACCTATAAGTAATATAGCTTGATGACATTACATGATCAACATTAAAGACCAAACCAAGCAATAGATGCCAAGTACTGAGTGTGCTTAGTGTCACATCACTATACCATGTACCTTTCTCAGGCATCAACACAGGCATGCATTCTTACATGCATGCAATCATATATGTAACAAATATCAAACCTCTTGCACCTGTTTTCGCAATTGTGCAAGGTTAGTTGTTAGCCATACAGATTGGGTCAAACCTCATCCCATCATGTCCCAAATATGTTCAATGGGTGAGAGGTCTGGGGATAATGCTGGCCACAGCAGTTGCAGAACTTCATGAAGAGCATGTGAGAAGTAGCAGCAGTATGTGGGCGAGCATTATCCTGTTGAAACAGTACACCACCTTGTGTTGAAGGAATGGCCACAAAACGGGTTGAACAACGTGGTGGATTTAGTATGCACTATTTAACAGACCCTCCACAGACACCAATGATGAACGGGAATTGTAGCTTATTGTACCTTGCACCATGATGCCAGAAGTTGGGAGCATACATTAGAGACTAATACTTCCTGGAAGATGATACTCACCAGGTTGCCGTCACCCATACAAGCGGCCATTACTTGCACGAAGGCAGAAAACCTGCTTTCATTGCTAAACAGAACAGAGTGCCATTCCAGCCACCAGGCGATCCTTTCACCACACCACAGGAGATGTACACAACAGTGTTGTGACAGAAGAGAAAACCCGGCCAAAGGCACCCGTGCTCATAGTCCTGCTGCAAGTAGACGGTTCCCAATGGCACATATGGACATCCCTGGTGATATAACCACTTTGATCTCTGTTGCAGATGCGACACAAATTGCCAGTGCTTCCCTAACAATGTGCCAATTTTTATGTGCATCTGTACTATAGAGCTGTCCCAAACCTGGTCTACGAGTTTGGACCTGTTCAAATGACCACCATTAATAACACTGCCACACTATGGCTACATCATGATCGACATGTGCAGCAATCCGTCAATATGTCCATCCATCCTTGCAAAGTCCCACAATGCGACCCCTCTCAAATGGCTATAAGTGCACAACAGGGTCATATAACAGTACTCAAGGCCTGGCAATAGCTTGATAGCTAAACACGTTTTTAATATTTAACCTTCCAGGCCCACATGATACTGTCTGGTGAGTTGCTGTACATGGTGAAATGAAATAAATGGTACACCATCTGTTGACCGATGTCCTTGAAACATTCATCAGTTTAACTACTCCTCCAGCATGCAACTATTGTACCCACGTTCCAAGAAGCAATCTTTAGGGTGTTACAAATTCTTCTTCAGACAGTGTATGTTCAGTAAATGTGCAAAACTTAATTTTAATAGTTCTTATTTCTTGTTTGTGTCTTGCAACCACTGGGGCACCACACAATGTGAACCTTGTACGCCAATAATTTTGGAAGGTAAAACTGCACAATATGCCACATAGAATATTCTCAAGTGTAATTAACACATTACTTTAGTTTTCTAAATGTTTGTTCAGTTGTATATTATACTTTGATTCGGGGAAGAAAATTTACACTGAATTTAGGTTAACAATTTGTGTCACTTTGAAAGTATTTGAAATTTAGATTTGCCTGGATGGTATCTATAAACATTTAAGATGTTTTCAATAATTTCACTGCTGATATGACATGTCTGTTTTCTGGCATAATAGTGAATTTAACATTTTATGTTAAATATTATGTTAAAGTTCATGAATCTACAACAGGAGAAAATTTAATCTATGCTCAGACTTTCTGGTGATGTGCGATTATGAGAGAAAATGTTCGCCCTGATAGTAATTGGCTCTAACTATTTCAGTAGATAGCATTATTAACCAAAAAAACTATGTTTAGGGTTTTAGGGTAGTATAATAAAAAGGAACAGAATTATATGAAAAACAACCATGTACATAAACCAACACAATATACACATTAGTTTGCAAGTATTTATAATACTTTTAATAACCTTTATCACTTGTTTTATTGTATGAATAGACTATAATTTTCTGAGTTGTGAAATATAAATATTGTGTTTTAATAGTGAAGCACATCGCAAAGTTCATATTTACACATGATGGGAAGATCTTCCAAAAGTGCTCACTTTACAATCAATGGCCTCTCTCTGACTGGTTGGCAAAAACATTAACAGCTCACATGATTTAATTCACACTGTCCACATTCCTTCCCCTTGAATTAATTTGAAACAATAAAAAAAGTAAAAAATAAAATAAAATACTAAACCAGAAACCAATTAAAACACAATTATATAAATCTCAACATATTTTTAAAAAAATTTTTATAGAGAGTAGCCAAAACCTTTTCTTTGAACATGCTTTGTTAAATTACAGTTTTAAACTTTCGGTTCCCTTTAAATATCTTAATTTTTTTGTAATCGCAATCCAATTAACCATTTTTGGATAACTGTTATACTGATTGAGACAACTTACAGCATAAAAAACGTTCTGTCAAGAAAATGTTTAGTGTTGAACAACAACAAACTGTTTAATTACTGCTTGTTGGTATGCATTGACTAACTACATTGCCCTGTATTAACTTTAACTTTAATCTTTGACTTACACAGGTATCCAACAAGGTTTACCAGTCATGTATGAAATGTGTCTGTATAACATTGAGTTTCTCATTCTCATGGCCTATTATGATACTGCCTAGTAAAGTTACAAATTCACCTAAATCATTTATATGGAACTGTGATGTCATCTTTATTTTTGGAACGTTCCCTCGAGAAGTGGTACATTAATAAGAATTAGTAAACGGTTCGAAATATACTGCTACAATGATCATACCTCTCCCCATATGCTTGAGTAGATGCATGAGTCTACATTAAACTGCTTGACACACATATCTGTGAGTGCACAGTAAACACTACAAAGAATGCCAAACTTTACAAGGTGGTCTGTTACCTAGCTCTTCAGAGGGCTGTGCACAAAAATTGCATCTTAACTGTGGTCAATGTAGGTGGTTTTCACATCCATGTGTATAAAATTTAATTTCTCCTTAACAGTCAATGTGAATAAATATAAAAATGATGACTATCTGACAATTGGAGTAAAAGTCTCCTCACTGTCTATCTCGGGATTAAACATAGTCTCCGGTTATGAATTTTTGACTCTATATTAACTCTTGATCTTAAGTGCAGCTTTACCACATGGAAGCTCTGCACTTTCTACACTTCATCAGCAATGAAAGATAACATTTCTCCATTCATAGCATACTTACATTGGAAAGCATGTGAAATATAAAGTGTTTCCCCCAGAATAAATGGTTCATTAGTTTAACCAACCAAAAAAAAGACACAAAATCTGGATCTTCCCTAGGTTTTGGCTTATAAGCATATCATTATAAATATATAGATTCTAATGAATTTTCTTCTTGACTGCTAATTCCAGCTGAAATTTCACTCATTGTCAGATAATCCTAAAAAAAACCACCACCTTGGACACTGTCTAGACAAATACACTTTTCTTCACGGTTTTTACCACTGTGTCAGGGAATCTTAAGAGATTATTTCATTAACTTGAACCTCAACTGATGTAACATTTCTTTTTTCATGTTCTCATCTGCTTCATTTACAGATTGAAATTGCTGCTGGTTTATTATTTCCTAGAAAGACTGATTTCCAGCTATAAACTACTGTTCCAGGAAATTACTTCTCTGCCAATTGTGATTTTCTTCTATCACAATAGATCAGATAATAACATCTGATGGCTTCAGAGAAGCATATGAATAATAGATTTTCTGATCAAGTGTATCATTTCTTTCATTCCTCCTTTGGGATTTGTGGCATTGCTTCACACCCAGAAACCTTTAGGTATATCAAATTGTACTATTTTTTTTTTGGACAGGGAGAGGGGGGGGAGAGGGGTTCCCATTGTTCAAGTAGACTGTTGTTGATAGTGTCATTGTCAAATATAACCTGAACAAATTTACATCTTGAACCACACACATAGCCTTTTCAATAATTTCCCAATTCATGTTTTAATTGGTTCCATTTTACGATGGTGGAAAACTAACTGTATGTTGTTGATGCATACCTTTTGAATTTATAAACTTAATTTGCATGCTTTGTACCGTTATCACAATGTAAAAGTGAACAAACATTTCTGAATCACACTCTGCAGAAAAACACAAGCAGTCATCCACCAGATCCAGGAAACATTTACTTTCCCTAATGGATTTGGTTTCCATGGGACCACAAATTTTCTGTGTATTAATTACAAGGGCAATTTTGCCCTATGATAACTCAAGTTGAATGAAAAATGGGTTTTTTCCTACGATGTATTTCACAAAGGTCACCGTTTACTTGTTAGTACGTGGCACAAACTCACATGGTCTTCAGTAGGATTTATATTTATATTATTTGAGTAACCTAATCTATGATGCCATATGTTATTGTCAACAGCGACACTGTACACTTGTTGAACTTCATCTGCTTTTGCTGTACCTAATTGGTAAATGCTATTGTGCTGGGTCAGAGAAGCAATGAGCATTAAACTTTGTTCCACTTTAAATGTCAACACTAAGAGTACAATAATTACCTTTACTTGTAATTTTACTTATGTACGGAAAATTCACTGCTAGATCAGGTGCAGTAACGTAACCAATTCATTATTCTGTCAAATCGCAGATTATTTCAAATGCTGTGCTGGAATGATAACTTTATCTATGTATTCCTCAACATTTAACATAGTTGCTTAAAATTTCTTAACCTTATTCTTTAGTTTTAACATTATTTTATTTGATTTTGCCACATCACACTTTTCAATGTGGTGGATTAAGCTGGATTACGACTGCAAAATTTTAGACAGTGTTTTTTGTCTATCTTTGTCTGTAGCGTCAAATGTCTTTGTATTGCCCATGAAGATTTTCTTAAAATGAACTTCCATTAGAAAGCAATTTTCATGACCTTTGAGTTTTTCAACAGATGAAAGGGCAGACACTGTAATCTACATAAAGACCTCACTAGACTTCCAAATTATTTGTGCCAAAATTTGTTTCACAGCCACAAAAACACAAAAATACATCAATAACTTGATTTTCTAAAACTGGGCTCATAACTTTATGTTATAACATTGGATAAATAACATGTCACATACATATTATAATTCTCTCTGAACTTAAGTCATAAACTAGTTTTTGGTTTGACTAAGCAGACACACAAGAAAAACAAGAGATGAGCAGACTAGACAATGCGAGAGCTACAGTCACCACAATATCCTACTGGTTAGCAAATAAATGAACTACCATTCACCTGAAGTAACTTTTACAGTAATGCCTCTGTTTACCAGACCTGTAATCCGCAAATTTTGTATATACCGGAAAAATTCCAAAGCCACAATAATTTTAATTGCCATGTCCACTTGCTGTTTGTAGGGAGCGTTGTTCAGTAACAAGATATGTGCACATGTGACCAGCTGTGTTAGGCAGGTAGGTGGATGTTATTTTTAGAATTGTGCAATGGCTCGGCTAGCAGGCATCTACTGTAGCCATAACCATAACTTGTGACATACGTCAACATTTATTTGTAGCTTGATGTTGACTGTCAGGGTTTGTATCTGAAATGTTTATTTTTAAATGAATTAACAGATGAAATTATGACTGCCCTTTGAGCACGAACTATCTGCCTTCTTCGCTGTGTAGGATCTGCTCTCTACGCGTGTGTGCACAACTCATTGTGAATGCGCATATCTCGTGAATGCGCTCTCCCCAATGTCTATTTCTGTTTACTGCAGTAATTTTTTTATGTTTTAAAAAGCACATTACCATAAATCGCCATACTTCCATATAATCTTCAAAATGGATATGTTGTCATTATTGATGTGTTTTGTTATTTTTATTTTGATCACTACAAACTTAAGGTAGTAAACATGTGTAAGTGTTTAGG
This sequence comes from Clitarchus hookeri, assembly GCA_002778355.1. Taxonomy (NCBI): domain Eukaryota; kingdom Metazoa; phylum Arthropoda; class Insecta; order Phasmatodea; family Phasmatidae; genus Clitarchus; species Clitarchus hookeri. The sequence continues at coordinate 506,020 of NQII01000709.1, forward strand.
TACATAGTGTTTAACATGTCTTTACATGACTTTGCTACTTTACAGCAACTCGGAAGTTCTGTCATGGAAAAATAGTGTATAAAAGTAATGCAAACAACCATTAATAGGCATTTCTCGCAAAGAAATTTATGTTTTTGTCATTTGTGCCTTTTATGGGACTACATTAATATCAACAATATTGAATTCACTACAATTAAATCGTAATATTTTTTTAACGTGAATTAATTTTTAAGTATATTCTTGCATTGATCTTGTAGATCACGGAAAAGTACGGGCAGTAAATTTATTCTACAATTTAAATTGTTTTTATGATTGTGTCTATTTGTTGCTTGCTGGGTGTGAAATGTGTTGTTACTGTACACTGGTGAAATAAGCATGGGCACTTGAAAGGCATGGGGAAGGAAGTTACTGTGCATGTTTGTTGTGTGAAATAGCTCTCACCTCAGAAGAAAAACTAGAAACAGGTGTTTCAGTGGCAAGGCTGCACACCGCATCACAGCACTTGAAATGCCACAATTTAATTGAACAATGGCAAATGTGCTTAATATGAATTTTAAAGAGATCAATGATATAGACAGAATGTCTGTTGTGATCATATTTGGATTAAGAATTTTAAAAAATAACAATTAAAATTAATTGTTAAAAAAGTGTGTAATTTTTAACGGTTCTGTTAATTTTAAAACAAATAAACTTTTAACTTTTAATCGTTAAAATATCTGGTTAATGATTAAAACTAATGTTAGTTAACTTTGCAGTTGCCTGGGGGCCGAAGATTACAACGAAAGATATGCAAATGCTATTAATATCTCAACAAACTTCTTAAAAATACGCAAAAATTTTACAGCAGACGAGCTGCACACCATGATATACAGATTGATGCGCTGATGTTACCTGTTACCTATGTACTGAGTGGCAGATTATTGTTAAGTCACACGCAACACGGTTATGAGGTAGGCGAGGTACCACTATGTATCAATACAGTCTATCGCTACACAAAAAGCACAGTTGATGGTACTTTTGCGGCGTGTGCAGTTCAATTGTTTTTGTAGTCACTGCACTGGTCTTTTTTCGTGCTCAGTTGTGTTACAAGGGTTTATTTAAAAGTTTTATTTAAAATGGCATCGCAGAAGATTTTTAATTCATCATTTTAATAAGTAATCTTATCTGATCCAGTAAACAGTAACAAAGTTGTAGTAATTATATTTTTCTGGAACTGTAAATTGTGAGTTTTTTATGTTTTGAATAAACATTGACAAAAAACTTTCTAGAGACTTTATTTTAAATGTACAAATTTGTGTAGTTCTTTAACTTTTAACTTTAATCCGTTAATTTTGTTTTAACTTAAACTTTAATCAGTAAATTTGCACGGATTTTAACTTCTTACTGTAATAAGTAAAATTTTTCTAACTTTAACTTTAATCAGTTGGATTATTTTGTTAACTTTCCCAAGTATGGTTGTGATGCGTAATTTTAGCCGCCTGGCAGCTGTGCACGTGAGGCACGAGAAAGACATAGCAGGTGGGTGATCGATAACAGGACCAGAAACTGTCAAGGTCAACACATACAATAAGAGCTTGGCAAGTATGGTGAAGTGTGACACAGCTTGGTACACTGCTGATGGTACCACTATTCATATCACGTACTTATATGCCTATTATCATATTCTTGCTGCTAAAGGACGACTAGAATCTGTACGTTTATAATTTTTTAGAAAAAATGTGCAAGTGGTACATGGGTAAATACAGAATTTGACCGTCACACATTCACATTCACGGAGGTGGTTGGGCTTAACGATTAAAAAAATTAATTGTTAAAAAAAGTGTGTAATTTTAACTTATTAGTTAATTTTAAAACTAATTTACATTTAACGTTTAATCGTTAAAATATCTGGTTAAGTATTAAAACTAAGAGTTAACTTTGCAAATGCCTGAAGGCCAACAACAACAAAATATATACAAATGCCATTAATATCTTGACAAACTTCTCAAAAAACGCAACATATTTGACAGCCGACGAGTTGCACACCACAATACACAGATTGATACACTGACGTTATGTACTGAATCTAAGATCGTTAGTAACATGCAGCGCGATTATGAGGTAGGCGAGATGCCACCGTCATGAACTATCTATACTCTCTCTCATTACGCAAACATCACAGTTGCACAGTTGATGGTCCTTGTGCTGCATGTACATTTAGATTCTTTTCGTAGTCACTGCACTCGTCTGGTTTTGTGCTAAGTGACTCTATAAGTGTTTATTTTACAAGTTTTATTTCAAATGGTTTTGTAGATGATTGTTAATTCATCATTTTGATAAGTAGGCCTATCTGATTCGGCATCCAGCAACCAAGTTGTAATTTTTTTGTGGGACTGTAAATTGTGATTTTATTTTTTTATGTTTTGAACAAACATTCAGGAAAAACTTTTTTGATACTTTATTTTAACTGTAAATTGTTGTTGTTCTTTAACTTTTAACATTAATCAGTTCATTTTGTTTTAACTTAAACTTTAATCAGTAAATTTGCACAGATTTTAACTCCTTACTTTAATCAGTTAACTTTATTTTACTCTAACTTTAACTTTAATCAGTTAGATTATTTTGTTAACTTTCCCAAGTATGGGTGGTAGGGACAGTCTGCCACCTGTTTCTTTTCCAGATTATCGTCTAAGCCTGAGGAAGTTATAAAAAATAGAAAACGAAGACATACGAGTGGAAATGTTAATGAGTCAGGAAGATGCAAAATTAACGCTAAAGTGAGCAACTAAAATAGTTGTAACAGTAATTTTTTTTGGCACTTTGCCATTTACTGGACCTTTTGGTTTACAAGACTATA
>NQII01000709.1:508873-525816 GCA_002778355.1 Clitarchus hookeri
ACACAATTAGTTAGGTAAACAGAGGCTTTACTGTACTTTCAAAAAGTAGGACCTTCACAAATTGTATCCTCTTTGCAAATAAGAAGCACTAGAATTACATCAACTTATTCACTTCTCTGTGTGTAAACAGTCAAACTTTTTCCACTTGGGTGGATTGTGAGGTGCAGAAATGAAGTTTCATAATTATCATCATCTTCGCCAATGAGATATTTTTGCTGCATTTTGGTTAGTATTATCAAACTGTAATGTGTGCGATACATTATAAAAATTTTGCTTTTACATTATCGCGCAGGTATTTTAAGCTAAAAAAATGTTTTAATTTTTTCTTAAGATACTTAGTTTTGGGAAGTGTTTATTTAAAGTTTATGTTTCTATACCAATTTAATTTTTTTTAATGTTTGGTATAATGGCAGGCTAAAATAGAGTTATTTGCAGCTCGTTCTTATGAGTGGCAGTCAAGTTTTTTTGTTCAATTTTTTTTTTCTGTGTGGTGCGTGCTCATCAGACGTGCTGTACTGAGAGCAAGTAAGGGGAAGGGGGAGATGTGAATGTTCTTTTGCCCTTACCATCTATGTTTTGGGCAGATCACGCAAGTTTCGGGGCAGTTATTGCTAAGTGAGCTAGACAATTTCAGCCTTTACCATCCCTCCTTCCCTCTGTCGCTTTCGCAGACTTCCGCTGCTACTGGCGGTGTTCTGGAGACGCAGCAATTCTTGCAGTAGACAGGCACCCAAGGGGAGCGGTGGCAGGATGGCATGATGATGTGGTGTGGCAAAGTACACAAGAATTGGCCGTAGCGAGTGGAGTAAGTATTTTAATTTTATTTTTTTTAGTTTTTATTTAGTCTTTTTAAGGAAAAAGTAGTAGGTAATGTGAGAGTAGCAGGAGAGCAAGTTTAGAGAGTGGAGGTGTGAAGGAGACAGAGCAGAGTGAAGCGGTGAAAGCCGGTATGGACTTATAATGGGTAAGCTATGGTCTAAATTTATAGTTAACGTTTTGGGAAGCACTGAAAAGCAGCAGTGAAATGAGTCTGAGTGTAATGATATCATAAATGTAGCGAGTTAACTTATTATTTTCTTTGAAGCTCTTTTGGAATTATTTACCTTTTCCTTTCCCCCTCCCCCCTTTTTATTATTATTTAATTTTACAGACTCATGAATAACTTAACCTACCAAAATTTTAAATTTCCGTTTAATCTTTAGAAGCAAATCTTGTATTCAGTCATTTCTTGTTTCCATTTATAAAATGGACTAAAATACTCTGTGAGGAGATACCTTCATTGTTTTATTAATTTATTATGGTTGTTTCGTATTGTGTAAGATTTTATCACAGTTGAATTTATAAAGTCTGTTGATCAAGAACATCCATGTTATTCTTTCTTACTGAGTAGTCTCCTGCTATAGTTTATCCTAATATTCTTAAGTTTCACATAACTTCAGTAAATTTTGACAGTTCTTCAAAAGAAGTGCGGCAACGATATATCCCTCTGCTGTAGCTGTTCTGTCGGTGACAAAAACTATCTTTGTAAACAAACTATGAATCCAAAGGCAGGCATTGAAAGACTGATAACTTCAGTCCAGTACTTAGGCTACTATAGCTGATTGCCATTCCCACCCGTTTTATTTTTGTTATGACCACATAGCATACCAGTTAGGGTTCTGTTTATTTTATTGGTGGGGCACTTTAGCTTAATGTCTTTCGTGAGATGTGATGGTTTTGCGGTTCTTCTTCTGAGAGAGTGGCAATTGGAAATTACATTGTTTTCATGATGAAGTGGAAAATGTTGTTAGTACGGAAATAACATTCAATTTTCTATTACTTTACAGTTTTAACTTCATCAGAAGAACTAAACGCAATAAATGTGTCGCTGTTTGTACCTATGCAAGAAATACTCAATACACAAAATTTTTTGCAATTTTTTATATAATGAACTACACTAAAAGGGCATTTATTTAGGCCACGTACATTTTAAAACTTCCCGCAAGAATAAAATGCAATAAATAACGTCGCTGTTAATACAAATGTGCAAATTACACAATGTAAACATATTCAAATAAATTTAACTTCCCACATCAAAATTGTTAAGAGTTTCAATAAAATTAATTAGGGCACAACAGGTTTTTTAAAAGGCCAAATACATTTCAAATATTCTAAAAACAATTTAAGAAAAAATAATTTACAAAACACACAAACTTACTGTTTACATTGTAATTCCTAAACACGTGGCGAGCTTTGGACGATTACTTCACTAAAATCACTTTTGTCTGCCACTGATAAGAAATAATTTATTTGCTGACTTATTCAATTAACAAAACACTTGAGGTATTTCTTGGAACCAACAAATTTAAACTTCGTAATGTAAATAGTTTTCCGCTCGCACCTCGCAGTCGTAGAAGAAAATGGCGGACCACAGCACACAACGAACCCTTTTTATAAAAAGCAGCAAACATGTGTCGATAATTCATTTCACTGAGGAGACTGTTCTAAAATGGCACCTACGAAGAATTACATTAAATGAAAATGTAAGTACAAAAATTATTAACTGCATATATTATATAATGACACCACCGGCAAGGAATTCTCGTATTTAGATCAATTATGCCGAAAGAAATTGCAATGGCATTTCACCGGGTGGGTGGAGACCATAGAAGGGAGATTGGTGGAGACCTTTCACATAACTATAAGGTTCACATGCTCTACCATAATATTTCTAAATGTTTTTAAGGCCCTTGCTCTATAAAACAGAAAAATAGTATATTAGTCTATAAGCACAATTTTAAACATAAATGTTACAATTATCAATAAATTTTGACATTTAATTTTTAATGCTGAGTAGTATTTTCTTCTACAATCATTGCAAAGAACATCAGCATAATAACACGCATCCCGCAACAACCATCAGCTGACACAGTACTTTGCAAATGAGGGTGTTTACTGTTTACATGCTGTATAGGTTGGTCACAACATCTGTCAAATTTTACTGAAGTTATACGAAATGGAGAATACCTTGTGGTGAATTAAGTATAAGTTAAATACATGTTGGCTATTTCAGTTTTAGAAAAACAACTTGTAGAGGTACATGAACCTAATAAGTAATCGTGGTTAAGTCTGCTTATTTGCATTGTGACTAAAGTGAATTCCTTCGGGACACCATTTTCTTGTTGTTGATCCTGGAAGAAATGTTATAGTTTTGATTCTCTCGCATACGTGAGTTAAGCTCTACCAAATGCTGATTAATGTTTTGTTGGAGGTTAGGTTCTGTATGACCTGACAAGATACCTCCCCCCTGCCCTAAAATTGTTATGTTGTTTTCTCTTCTTTCTTCTTTCTGGTCCTTTACCACATCCCTATATTTCACCCTCCTACCCAATTACCCCCCCCCCCCTATTTTCCCNAACAAAATTTACAGTCTCATCGGCTATTTGTTTTGATGTCCTCAGCTTTTTTATATCCGACAATAATTGATGAAGGCACAGGGTAAAGCGAAGTTAGCATAAGCATGAGAACAGTGATGCTAGCCTAGCAACAGCATAGCACAGAGCGTGGGTAAAAAGAGGACATTTGGCGAGTCGCTGTGAACGGTCTGTGCAGGATAGCCTGTGAAGAAGGGTCTACGAGTGACAATCTGCGAGAAGTAGTTGTGATGAAGTAGCTGGGAGAGGCCGGAGGAGCCTGGGCTACAGCACCACGTGATTATCCTTATTATTTCTTAGCTGTTCAAGTTGGGCAGTTACGGTTCGTGTGGACTCGACAGGTTTAGCTAATATAGTATAACAGCGTGGCGACATAAAGTAGTCAACGATAAATCCCACTAACGTACTTGATATCAGAAGGCCTGAGTTTTATTGTAGAGCATTTTATAAGTTGTTGTTGAGACCTAATTGAGTTGAAAGTAAGATGTAAATTTATTGTTGATGTCGACAAGCAGTTAAGATGTTATATTGAAGTGAAGTTTAAGACATTTTTTCCCCCCTTGTGGTTAATTTGTAGAGTCGCTTAAGTATTAAAGGCCAATATAAAGTAATAAATAGTAGCAGTATTATAATTTGAGCAAAGCCTTTGTTTTATTTGTGAGGTCTCAGAAGAATGTTACATTTTCAGCTCTGATAGCATTGTATTTAGTGGCGCTATGAGAAATTGTAAGGCAGAGTTCTTTATCTGTATGAATTGTTAAGTTGTGGAACATAATGTATTTTAGAGTAAAGTTCAAATGAGAAAATAATCTTTGTGCAGCTTTAAGGGAGAGAAGGTGGAGGAGGTTTCTGCTGAGCGCCTGCTGTTCGAAGGAGGGAACCCCGTGACACTGCTGGCGCTGTACACATCAAACTGATAACATTACTCTCTACTACCGTGCTGTTAAATGTCACGTGGCACGACTTACATTTTTTCGACAGGTAATATGTACACGCGGAGCAGCTGCTGCCTGACCGCTCTCGACCGCCGTCGCTACTGAACTGAACAACTCCACCGCTTCGTGCAATGGCAATGGACTCTCCCGACTCGCCCGATACGTTTTGGTCATCTGCGTATTATCTTCTTATTTGGATTCCACTATAATTGTGATAAGGGAAGTAGTCTAGTAAATTGTTCTTGAATAAATTTTTGTTCTTTTATTTAATAGGCATAGTAAACCTCTTTTTAATTAATGGTGATTTATTTAAGTACAGCAATTTACTTATTTTGAAAATGTGTGAGTTCGGTGCCAGTCTGTGTCCCATAGATTCGTAGGTAGAGTACCTCCTATAGGCCAAGCGAGTATTGTATTTTGAGTTCTGGGAGAAGTGATTATTATGTATAAGTTTTGTTGCTCTACCAAGTAAGATTTTTCTAGCTTCGAGACGCTTACTAAACAGTCCTGTGGTGGATGCCCCCAGTTAGGATAGATTTTCATTGCCAGTAAATTGTTAATATATGTTTACTTAAATTCCAAAAGGGAAAAAGTGTATTTGGGAAAGAAAGGAGAGGATATGAAAATTGAGAGAATGGAAGGGAATGGTGCCTTTAAAAGTCTACTATTAAACTATTAACATTCAAAAAAATTATACGACCCCAAACTACTAATTTTTCAGTATAAAATTCTAAATTTTTCCAATGTGCATCATTAAAGATGATTTTATAGGAGGAAGACAAATCCCAGCATTAATAAAGTAAATGTAACAGGCACGATAACCGAATACATGGTGACTGTTCAAAAAGTCCTCAAAACAAAAATGGCAGTGATAAGCACAACACAACCTGCAATCATTAAGGTACACATTTTCAAATTGTGCATACAACTGTAGCTAGCCCCTTACATCAATCACCCCTCATCCGTTGCCTTTCATAGCATTGTGGCAGCACTCAGATATCCTATACGCAGTTTACTAATGCATTTGGACTGGCCAAAATGTGCTAACCAGTGGATTGTGAGAAGGTTTATCATTGCCACATATGCTGTTCATGACCAAGCGAATGCAGTAAGTTTCCTGTTTTAAATTAACTCCCAACACTATACACCATTTTTATATCCTATTATTACAGATGCATTGTCTCAGCCCAATGCAACAAAATTTGTGATTGGTATGTCATAGCTCTCTAAAATTTTAAGCAGCATTTGTCCAATATTTTTGCCAGTTGCTGCACCACTAAAGCAACTATTGACAACAAACCAATTTTAACTACCAAATCTTCCTCACTATAGTAGATTACAACTGGATACATTTTAGAGTCATCATTACTCCCATCGGTTGCAATGGAAAACTGTCTTTTCTGCAATATCCCAACTAAACTAGTTTGCCTATTCATTGCAATTTCACCAATTATCGCTGTAGTTTAGGTGCACCCACAACTTTTGTTTTTGCCTCCTCGCTTCTAAGGAAACGTCTTTTTAAACAACGGACCGGCATGATCTGCTACCAAGATTGGCAAATTGTGTTCCACTATAAATTATATAAAGTAACATTCAGCATGTATGGAACTAAAATCATCACTGTTCACTTTGCTGAAAAACTACCTTATCTTGTATATGTTTTTTCTTCACACTCAGCACTCCTTCGTGTTTCAGGGTGCCTTCATGAGCTTTCAAATCATTCTTGCCTCCGTGAGATACAGTAATATCGCAGGCACAATGTAAACAAAACTCATAATTATTTCCTTTCCTAGAATGGGTAACCCATGGAAACACTGTTCTATAACTTTCTAAAAAACATTTGGTTATACAAATTATTTCTCGTGGGTTTCATTGGCCATTTTACAGTGATGTTAAACAATTTTAAATTTAAATAAACTTAAATATAATCACAATAATCACACAACCACTAACTCAACACTCCGGCACTCAACAACACTTGTGGACTTGCTCCTTAAACACTGGAATTTTTTTGTCACTTTGTTTACATTCGGAAGCATTCTATGATATCTCAGGAGTACACTAACACAGAATAGGGCATGAGCTCAAAAAAATTGATGCCACTCGAAACGTTATTTACGAACATTATAAGATAAGGCTATATTGTGAGTATAATTTTTTGCAACATTTATATGGAAGACAGAAGCCACAATGGCTAACTGATGGAGCAACCTTCAACCACAAAAATGTCTTTTCCTATTTACACTATCCTCCCAGACTTTCACGGAAAATTCCATTGCAGTGACTTTACCGCCTGCACTACCATGCATTATTGATTAGTGATACTTGTGGTAATTCATACAAATAAATGAGATGGCCGTACAATAGTATAACAGGGCATAAAATCATACATAGTGCGGACAAATTGTACAGGTCGGCAGTTATGCATTTCACTTCTAGGGTAGTATCTTCCGCTTCTTCAGCTATGTCACCCACCTTTTTGACTAAGGCACCTGTAGGTCTACCAAAATTTATGAGATCTTTGCTAGTATTATCAGCAATGTTTGGCACAGGGTCTGCAGAAGTATAATTCGATTCTACTGCTGTGACAACTGTCTCATCAACCAGACCATCAATTTCTGTTCCAGTAGAAACTGCACAGTTGACCACCTCTGCTAAACTACAGCAACATTATCAGTGTCACTTATGTGAAAAGAGCTTAGCTTTCGCCTACAGTACACGAAGACATGCGAATCATGGGTGTACGACGAGCCCCACCAAGTAAAGCATATGTGCTGTAAGTGTGGTGGCTATTTCACAGAAGAATAGCCTAATAATACACATGAATACATGAAAGGGCCAGCACATATAACACAAAGGATGGACCTTCACAGTTATCAGCGTATGTTAACTTTCCCAACATTAAACACAAACATGATGTATTCAATCCTTATTAAACAGAAACACGCTATAATCAATCCACACAGCTATGACTTCCCAGTGTACAGACAAGGGATATACTGAGATTGAAAAAATGTTTGATTTAACAGGATTACATTTTCTGTACCTCTGTACCAAATTACAGTCTTAGAGAACAACCACCCTGGTGTGTCCATATACGTGTATATACTTAATGCTACGGGGAAAGGTGGTGTCACCAAGTGTCCCTACGGAAGAGAAACATACACATTTCAATATTTTGATGGCGAAGGATAAAGAGAGGAACATTTCAATATTTTGATGGTGAAGGACGAAGAGAGAAATATTTCACATTATTGTTATTGTTACATAAAAAACTTTTCACAAACGATAGGCTCACAGTTAACATCACATGGATACAAAGTTCACATATGCTAATAGTGTCTTAAGCATTTTGATGATAACCCACAAATATCAAAACTCACTGGAGAATAATGCCTTGCAATACACAAAACAAAGTGTATAGTATAAAAATAATTTATACGGAGTAAACATGTTTTCTCACATTGACGTAGTAGATGAACTTACCTGAATTTATTTCCAATGACTGATTATTAATCACCACATTAAAATTAATGAATAAGTTTATCTTGTCTACTCACCCTAAACTCCACAATTTTTGAGGAATTTATGTACAAAGTTTAGAACCATAAAGTGATTGCAAAAATTCCTCAAAAATAGTGCAGTTTATGGTAATTTCACAAAACAATCTTTTTCCATAATTTCCATGCGCTAATTGATAATCTGTTATCATGAAACTTCTTAAGCTTTGGTGTTACGTAATACTATGCAATAGAGTTGCAAACCTCTATTTTTTCTGTATCAACATTTGATGGCAGTGACCGATTTTTGCAGTGGTTGCAGATATTCTTACAACTACACATTAACCTAAAAGCCACCGTTCCATTTTGAACACTTTACAATATTTACAATAAACTTGTGTTTTAGCTCCACCTTCAAGGGCGCATACTGCCCTTAGAAAACCTTTTTGAGCATAGGTCAGGTCAAGTAACATGTTTTTGAATTAGTTTTTGTAAGGAATAAGCAAGTGGGCTTTGTCTGTATTGTTCTGCCTCACCTTGAATATCTTTTGTGTGGTCATGGTAGATTTCATTTCTTGATTACCCTCAGTCAAAATCTGCCTGCTTTATATAAAATTGATTTCTTACAAATGGTGTGATGCTAACAAATTCTGAATAAAAAAGTAACTTAAAAATTAAATCATTTGTTGAAAAGAGATTAAAAATAATTAAATATAAGTTGCATACTTAGTGGGTTGAACCAAACATGGAGTAGTTTGGGCCTTGTCATCATTTGACTAAGTCTGTATCAGCAAACTCTAGCAATGGGTGACATTGGTGAACTCTGGTGGTTGATGCTGAAAACATGAGTTACCAGTGCACTCACTATATCAGGCAGTGTTGAAAATGTAAGTTATCAGCATGCACTAGTGGGCAAATGCCAAAACAATGTGTGATAGTATGGTATTGAGCTACTGTAAGTGAGGGTAAAGATGATTTAACACCCAATGAAACATATTGTTAAAAGTCAGTAGTCTGCTGGTAACCATACTGGGAGTGTGTGTACTTTGCCACTTTTAAAATAATTGAACCCTGGACCTCGTCTTAGAAATATTTTTATTGGTTTATGTAATATAGAATTTGTTAATTTCAATACTTTTTAAATGTTTTGTATTTTTAATATTTTATTAAAACGTAATTTTTTTACTTTTTAAAAAAGTATTATATTTTGTAATTTTTTTAAATTTCTTATAATTTACCCACCCCAATTTTTTTTGTCTCAAGGTTATCCGGGATCAAGATCAAGGGCACCCCATGTTAAGGTCATGCACATCCGAGACTGTGGCTAAGCAGGATCCATGTGCCTGTCTGCTGTGACGTCCTGGATGGTGGATGAATCCTGAATTCCATGTCCTTGCCTTTGAACACTCATATTTATTCTACTTGTATGCAATATTTTCAATGTATGTCTTTTGTCTTTTGTAATATTTTATACATTATCAAGTACCAATAATTAAGACATCATGATGTGTGATCATGGTTGCCAGAGCATTGAAATCCCTTTTAACTACCACCGCACTGTGTGTAGCTTTCCATGTTAGTAAAGGCTGAATCTATGGTACTCGCTCAGGGCAAGTTATAACCATATTTTTAGCTTTACATTTTTTTTCCCACCAATCCTGTAACATAGTTTATAAATATTAATTAGTATGTTACCCTGCAAAACAATTTTTCATAGTTTAAATAAGATTGTTAAGTTATTTGGACAGTTAATAGAGGGATGGGCAGCAATGTAGTTGATTTGGTTGTGTACACAACACCTTTCAAAAAGTCTCAGGAAAAAAAGGTCTACAAGAGCAATGCCTTACAACATGATGGCGAAGTCATGTCACTAAACTGGGAAATTACATTTCTAGCATGCAAGTTATTCGCACCACCAATGCTAACATACACTGTGAGCTAGAAACTTAATTCCTCTCTGCTAGGGATAGAACTGAACCCTGGAGAAACCAAGTTGTATAGCATAATAATAAGGTTCAACATTTACTGTCACTGAACTGCCATTATTCTATAGAGAGATACATTAACCTAATTATTTTTAATGAAGAGACCACATCACAGTTACCCTGGAACTACGCAAATGTCACTGATGCAAAATAAAAAAATCTCAACTGCTAAATAACAGCAATTCTACTTGTTCACTGATCCATTCAAATAAAAAAAAAAGTGCTTTGTCAGAAAAAAACATAACTGTTTTGCGACAAATTGTACCAAATTGAACAGAGCTTTGTACCATTAAACTTGCTGTTTATATCTGTCAGGACTTGTACAATTGAACTTTGTAATAATGAAAATGTCAAATCCTCCAGTAGCAAGGAGACACTTCATCATGACAGGTTCAGGGCTGTAGTATGCCTATGAATGAACCTTCTTGGGCAACTGACTTTAACACTTCTATACAAAATCCTTTTGTATCAAAATATTAATGATTACTTGGTGGTTTCATTTCAACAACAGTGTCCCCATATATAAATATTAATACTCACAGAAGTATAGTGTTGTATGATGGTTCACTGCATCAACTATTCAATCTATAAAACACTCACTGCAGTGTTATAAAAGACCCTGTATGAAAGTTAAGGCTTCACTGCAGCAACACACACATTCAAGAACAGACTAATGCTCCACAAAAAAACCTACACTGCCAGATACCAGTTATTATTGAGAAATGAATGCAGTATTGTTGCCAACTTGTTAGCCTCAAAAGTGACATTTGAATATAATCAGATCCCTATAGTGCAATTTAATTTTAGTGTAGTTAATACTGTATGTGACATATCAGGTTATCATCCCAACAGCATTATTATTTGGTAATAGTGATTTCCATGCAGTTATTTATAGACTATTCACGGTAAAGTGAGCACTTTTGAAAGCCCTCCCATTTGGAATAATAGTCAATAAAGACATTTAATTTTAGTCTTAGACATTAAATTCTGAGTGTGGTGGAATATACACACTGTGTTTATTACTTATATGGCAAAAATATTCGAAAACGTGGTTAAAGGATAATTGATGGCTAAAAGTAAAAAGTAACTAAGGCTTCAAAAGTGCTCACTTTAGCATGAACAGCCTATAGTAAACAGTAGGTGGAAATAAATGTTTGTTTCAAATGGTAACTACACTATTAACAATATGCAAAAAGAGTTAGGAATTTACTTAATTGTTAGTAAAGACCTTATTCACTGAAGGAATTCTCAACATGGTCGGAATACAAATTTGGAAGAAAAAAAAGCCACTATCAACATATATACAAAACCAGTGGAAAGGGTAACAGTCTTGAAACACAGAGTGCAAAGATAGTGCTGATGAGAAGACACCCTGGAATGGTATAAGATATAAAGTGGGATTTCTTCAGGTTAGATAAAGCAGTTATATATTAGTTATGACAATGTCAGGTTGCACTGTTTGTGAACAAGCAAACAAAGTTAAGATTCAGATAAACGTTTCTTTCACCAAATAATGTACGATTATAAATATTTTCCAACTTTATAAACCAATTATTTAAACACCAGTAGGTGTGTGAAATTTATCTTCTGCTTAGTGATGGCAAGCTAAACACAAAAAATGATTAATACCCATAAAAACATGCCTGACCACTTTCCATAACTTTGTAAGATATGTTACAACCTTGTATATGACTAAATTTTTACAATTCAATTTTGTTTTATATTATTTTTCACAAACACTCTTTAAAAAGTAACATTAAGCTACATTAACCATCAATGCTTTATATTATAACAATATAATAATATGAGAAGAAATAACTGATAAGTTGAGGGTATATATCCATAATTACCTAGCTGCAACTCAACCTTTTTGGAATTTCTGTGCATGAGGCATAACAGTGTCAAGTATAATAAACTAATATTACACTACACACTTTCAATAATCAAGCACCTGCAAGATTCATGTCAGTCAACAATATTAGCCCCATTTTATTATATTTTGATATACAATTGTTGATATTCAGTTAAAAAACTTTTGTCCTGCACATTTGTCAGTAACTGTAAGTATTTTTTTTATTGGAGAAAACATGGACAGCTTGTCTTAATTGCCTGCAAAACTGATCTGCATTGTGTGTGAAATTTCTAATTGTGTATGTACTACAGAATATGTTGTGGTTTACAGAAAATGTTTTACATAAGAAAATAGTATTCATGCTACATAATTTCACTTTTACAACATTATTCTCTAGAAAAAAAAACTACAATCCATTAATTGTAGTATTTAGTTTGATCACAAAAATTATTAAAATTTTTGCAAAATGCTAATAAAGGTTCATTTATATTTTTTTTATTACAGTTCAAGGTTAAGCCTTGAAATGCTTAAAGTGATTACCTTTACAATAAATGTCATATATTAACAGCTAATGAAGCTATCTAGATTGCACAGGAGTTCATTAACATTTTACACACCAAGCAGACATACTAATGAATCGTTTATAGTGCCGTTATAAAATGAATCAAAATAGCTGAGCAAAGAATTTTGTGGTGTGTGCTTATTAAACAACTCCTGACATGTAGGTTTAGTCATCATTAGTAGTTTCTGCAATTCCCTACTTTCCATAATACTTTTATCTATTTTTCTTCAATCTTAATTTTAAGCATACTTTGGCTAAAATGCTTTGTTTGCTGCAAATAAATGATCTAAATAAAATTAATTTGGATTGCTTACCTTGGCAAAGACTGTATGCTACAAAAGACATATTAATGAGAAAGTGCTTAACAACTACATACGTAACAGATAATAAAGGCAACTGACAATGGATATAGCAATAAATGCATTTTGTATGCCAACAGCAGTTTAATATAATTTATCACAGAATATATAGAACTAAAAGACAAATTTTCTAATCACAATCACTAATTATCATTAAAATGCAATCAACAAATTTTTGTCACTTAAATTACAGTATTGAAAACTAAACTGATACTGGATAGCCCTAGAAGTATGTATATAAAATAATATTTGTAAAACAGAAACCATTCAAAATTCATATCACAAAAGGTAAAATAACAGAAAAAACATAATTTAATAAACATGCTTATTAATATATGGGTAACTTTCTTTGTACATAATTAAAAACACATGTTAATCATTACACAACAAACTGTCCAGATTGATTAATATTTCAACGCATCTGATACAATATTTCCCCCAAGATAAAAAAAAATCTGATTCATCAAAAGACAATGAACGACATACTGAAATAAGTTTTACTACTTAATACCAAGTTTGAACAACACAACTTAGTTCATAAATGGACACACTACAAAATAAAATGCAAAATAACAATTAAAGAAATTAACCATGACAATAATGCTGAAATAATTATATTCACACAATAAGTATTTAAAATAAAAGTGCCGACCCTGTCAGCAGTGTAGTTCATCTCACATAGACTGTACTACAACTTAACTAACCATAATTTTGTTTTGCTAATGACACAGATACTCAGCACCTTATCTGAAAAGAAAACAAAAATTGCAGTGCTGCATTATTTATTCTATCGTACACACCCACAGTGCACCTACTCAAATCACTCGACTTACAGGATGTGGTAAAACTGGAAGGTATCGCATTGCCTGCCAGGCCAATAAATACAGTAACTATTAAACAGCATTGTTCATGTTGGGTGTTTACTATATAGTATTTGCTATTTGCTGCACAATACATCCTGCTATACATCAACATGACACAACGCAACCTAAAATGACCCAACCTGATCCAATGACGCACAACCCAGCCCAAACCAACCAGACTAGACTTGAACTGACCTGACACAAACCAACCTGACACAACAAACTGACCTGATATGAGCCAAGCTGACATCACATGACTCTACCCCGACATGATCTAACCCAGCCAG
The DNA here is from genome assembly GCA_002778355.1 of Clitarchus hookeri. Classification (NCBI taxonomy): domain Eukaryota; kingdom Metazoa; phylum Arthropoda; class Insecta; order Phasmatodea; family Phasmatidae; genus Clitarchus; species Clitarchus hookeri. The sequence goes on from NQII01000709.1 coordinate 522,630, forward strand.
GCATGATCTGACCCAAATGACATGACCCAACCCAGTATGATCTAGAATTACCCACCCCAATAAAGTCTAACTGAACACAACCCAACCTAACATAACTGCATATCATAACCTAATTCCAAAATAGAAAATATAACTGTTATCAACGATTTACACATACACACACACACACATATTGCATACCACAGTAACATGTTGTAATTTAGTCAAATACATATACTATATGTGTATAATAAGACAATTAGATGATTACAGTTTTCATAAATGAAATTTCTATGTAAAATAACTATTGGTTAGTTTAACAACTTAAAAACCTTCAAAAAATAAGCCATAATATTAAATTACATGAATATGTACAAAAAAATATGTTAGAACGCTAAAAAAAAAATCAAAGATACAGAATAGTCTGTATATAAATGTAACTGTTTACGAATTCAAAAATATGTACATTGAGCAGTTCGTTATTTGTGATTCTGCTTTGAATGTTGATTTTCAGAGCATACGTGCTTCTTGTAATAAAGTTTTAATTTACTAGAAAGAAATTGCAAGTTCAGTAAATATCAACCAATACCTTAACAATTATTATAATATATACAAAACAGCAACTCAATTATGAATAGAAAAAAAATTAGTTTATTTAATACAAGCTGCTATAATTAATCTATAGCTATCACAACAACAAAATAAAAACAATCACAGCTGACTGTTTATATTCAAATGTAATATATAGAGCAAAATATCAAAAACCTACTTTTTATAATACATTCCGAAAAATATGTGTGTATGATTTATTTAAGCATTTAAACAGAAATGTTTATCACAAACTTGTCATTTTTAAATATTAAAAACAGCGGCATTGTCAAAAACAAGCAAGAATACATTTTGATCATGCAGGGAAGGAGACCCGTAACCATCTATCTAAAATGCTAAGAAATTATACAATAAGGATGCATGAAAGTGATACTTAGAATTTTAAGTATGGTTAAAAATCTTTCTGTGCAGAAATAACTGTCTCTCCAACATTTCTAGTTGTATTCCATCTACGTTTCAATACAATAGGATCATTGCTATTAGACTTTCCCTTTGAATACTTTCCTCATACATAATTAGAAAATATTAGAATTACTTTTTTTTTAATCCTTCATGGCTGACAAAGGACTGATATAAGAATTGGGAAGAAAGTGGGAAAACCATCAAGCTTATATACTTTTTTCCGGCACATGTTTATACTGTGATTTAAAGGTATAAAATGCATTTCTAAAATAAAAACTGCAATAGGATATTTATTTTATTCACCACACTGTTTTAAATAGGAAATATGGTCCGTACATGATATTTCCACACTTTTTGAAACCAACCTTTGAAAAATCACCCCACATGCAACAGGTTTGACTGTTTTTTAAATCAATCATATAACATAAACATTTAATACTGTTATTAATAATACAGTATTAAATTTTTGAGTTAATGAAACTTTATCTTATATATTATCTCCAAGTTTTATATTTATTTAATAATCAATATGAACTAAAAATTATAAGAGCAGCATGATGTTGGCAATGGCTAGTAAATAGTCGTTTACTTGTAAAATTTTCTTAAACTGGGCTTTAGTACACTAGTTTTAAAATTAACATTTATTGTGATGGGTATAGTCTGCTCATTATGTAAGTTGACGCATGACGCGTCTAGCCAAAGAACAGAGCGACGATTTCACAACCTGCCAGAACGTGCGTCAAATGCTCATACAGACGTCACCCGAATATTTCCTTCCAATGACGCACGTGCTAGGGGACGGAGAGAGGCGCTCGTCAGCACGTGAGGCTTGCGTCCCCTGATCGACGCACGCCAAAGTTTTGACGTAAATCGGTTCACCAATGATGTAGGGAATTCCTCTAGGGGGACGGATATAGTCCAGCAGGGAGGTGGAGAAGTCAGTCGATCCCGAGGACTCAAGAGACGCGGGGGTCAGCGCCAGGGGTGCGACCCAGTTGGACGGCCGGGATGTAAGCACCGAGGGATGTCGTGGGACGGACGCCGAGCTCGGCGAGAGACGCCCCAACACGACTTCCCGGGACGCGAAGCCGAGATGAAACCAGCACACAGTGGCAGCTCAGTTAAGTAACAGCGCCTCCAAATCCAACCACTTTTCCCTGACGTTTATGAACTAAAACTCTGACCTGTAGGCCTCCGACGGGTAAGGGAAGAGGGGGTTAGAAACGGAACCCAAGAATGCAGTGTACCATACCAATATAATGAGTAACGTAATGACGCAATAAAATAACTGTTTAGCTAATCGAATCAAAAGTAGAAGTGTTTATTAGCCGCTTGATTTCACCCCTGAGTATGTGTTCAGTTCGCTTAAGCAATAAGGTTGACCAAGCGATCTAGCGCTCCATTATCCTGTAGATCACATACAGAGTGGAGAGCAGACTGTGACGTGTCAAAGTATTGGTGTGGATGACCTCACTGCCTGGACGCTGGGTTGTGAAGCAGCTGCAACTTGGTAATATTATCCCTCCAAGGCACAGCACTGCCAATTGGATACCCAAGTCATCTGTGGCATGCTTTGCGTAAGGTGGATGCACAGTTGAGCATACATGAACACTGGCAGCATCGGGACACCTCATTACATGATACACCAATCTGCTGGCATATATATTCATCTACGCCCAATTTTTATCACATTACCATGCCACCCGGAAGAGTATAATATATGGGTGGCAGAAGCAGTGATGATCAGTCTTTGATCAGTCAATCACTTGTTGATCCGGTTTTGATCAGTTTTTCAGCAATCAGCTGGTGGTAGTCATATAAACTCCTGGAAGTCCATTTTTACGAGCCTCATAAGGTGTATCACTCCATGCAAAGGTAACTCGCAGTTGCAGAAGGTGGATAGGGACACTTTTCCAAATAAAGTGTATGTTGGTAATCCAGCATCTGTGATTTCAGCGGTAACGTTTTCCTGTAATAGCAAAGGGCACTGCCGAGCATGAATGTCAAGCCAGGGGAGTACATAGAGGACCACTGTGGCTGGTTCCCTGTACAGTCTGTGTTGACTGCAGAACAGTACATTGACACCACAACTGTAGGTACCAGCTGCTGGAGTTATTTAGTGGTGGGTCATGGTGAAGTGCATTCTATCGTCCTGCCACGGGGCCTTCCAGGTGGCATGTCCTCTTTGTGGGGCCAT
>NQII01000709.1:525857-558402 GCA_002778355.1 Clitarchus hookeri
TGTCAAAGTATAGGGAGCGGATCTGTGCAGTATGCGCTACCCTCCCGGGCTCTGGAACCCCTGATGAAGCATTAGGAGAGAATCTGTGCTGTGCACGTTCCCTCCTAGGTTCCTCAGGCACACTATAGTGGTACGGACTGCAGTTTAGACAGGTACACTCAGAGACCCAGACCCTCTTTGGACAGATGCTGCTGTCTCATTCGCGGATTGCGTGTCCTGCAAACACAAGGCACACGGTATACTGGCCAGCAGCTGCCCAGTAGTAGCAGCAGCTCCGCAGCCAGCAAGATACAAGCCTGGTGGCTTATCAGTCCAAAGTGACAGTGGCACACAATTTTCCAAATTTACACTAACCAAGCCAGGAGGAAACTTGAGACATTTATTTACAGGAAGTTACAAATTAGTCACATAATTTGAAACAAAGCCAAGAAATGGAGAAAGAGCAGTTAGGTGTTTTGGCTAACCAATCCCGCTTTAGAGTCACTCAGCCTCCAACTAATTTTTCTGGTGATTTAAAATTCTAAATTATAAATTGCATATCCTTCCTAATACTTTTCAGTGTTTGAAAACTGGTTCTTTTGAATCTAGTACTTCTCACCACCACCTTGAGGGGCACGCCTGCGTCGAGCTGAGAAGCGCAAGAACTGTAAGTGCTACACAGCCGCGCACTACAAGTGCACCAACGTCGCTATGCGCAGGGCTCTGAACTGGTATGCAGTGTTCTCGTCATGATGTGTGTACCTATGAGACTTTCAGCGGTGACCCTATAATTTTATTGGTAGAAAGTCTGTAGCAAGGTTCAGTGCATGGCCATAGATTACTTTTGTGTGTAAACAATGCATACATTTAGAGATGCAGCGCTTTGAAAAAGCCATTTTTAACCAATTTGGAGTGCTCTGAAATGGTGTTTATAATGTATGTCTTACAAGTAAACTACAAGCATAGTCTGAAGGTGCATTCTTTTCATAGATCAGTACATTGGACGCACATTTAATAGTTTTGTAGAAAAACCTGGATTTCAAACCAGTGCAGTCCGAGTGCGAGGGGGTAGTTACATAGTCGGCAGCAGTGAGTATTGTCTGGCTATTATAAAAATAGTTGTGTGTAGTTAGCAGTCATGTCACATTTTTGGATTGTAATATGGAAAATGAGTGGGAAAATGTTCATTAAAGCAGTACTGAGATATCACAGCAATGTCTAGTCAATCTGTTAAGTAAAACAAAAGTTTATGCAGGACAGTTCTGTGTTCATATTCAACATCTGGCGACGAGGGTGGGATACTTCAAAGTTTCTTTCGGTAGTCTGTAAATCGGTGGCGGCAACACAGTTAACCTCTTGGGCCACATTGAGGAATTTGATGTCGCGCAGTCTCATGAATGGGATGCGTACTCTGAGAGCTTGTAATTTTACTTCCAAGCGAATGACATTACTGTGGCTGAGAATAAACGTGCGGTTTCCTTCAGCGTTTGTGGTTCAAAAACATATGCAGTTATCAGATCACTTGTGTCCCCTGCAAACCCAGTTACAAAACCATATACTGAAATTATAAAAATTCTTAAAAACCACTCTGCCCCAACACCATATGAAATATATCAGAAATTCATGTTCCACAAACATAGCCAACAGGTAAATGGAAGTCTTGCCGAGTATGTTTCAGAATTACGACGCTTGGCCAAACACAGCAATATTATCGGCAATAGCCTTGACCTAACCTTGTGAGACCATTTCGTGTGTGGATTGAGTGTTGAGTCAGTGCAGCGGAGATTGCTATCGGAAGCTACATTAACATTTGCACAAGTACAAGAGAAGTTCCATCGCTGCAGAAGCTGCTCACCGCAACATCAGGGAGATCAGGGGGGCCATAGCATCTATGGTCAACGCAGACAAAGTAGGCCAGGTGCTACCATGCGTTCGGATATTTCCACATGCGGGAACGACCCAGGTTAGTCCCAATAGACCAAATCAGTCTAGACAAGGCCTTCAGTGCGCAGGCTGTGGTTATCAGCACAAAAGATCCATCTGTAGTTTTAAGAACACAGAATGTTTTTATGTAAACAAACAGAACACATTGAGCGAGTTTGCAAGTCCAAAACCTCTCAAAATAACTCCAAGGAAAAGGCTATAACAGACTATAAGATGAGGAAAAGTCAGATGGAAATATGTCTGAACCTAAAATTTATCCTCTAATGAAAATAGAAATACCAGGGGCGCCTGAGCTAAGCAAAGTATTACAGGAAATGGCTATCCAGTTGAAATGGAAGTGGACACCGGGGCCGGGCTCTCGATAGTGGACGAACTTACCTTTCACAGGATACTCTACCATCATCTTCCCAAGCTAAGTAAGGCAACTTGCATAATACATGATTACAGTACAAATGTAATTCAGACTTTAGGTTCATGTAATGTTGCAGTACAGTATGGTTCACAAAAATGCACACACGCATTAATTATTTCAAAGAGTCTGAGGCGATCTCTCTAAGGGAGGAATTGGATGGATACCTTGGGCATAGAAGTAAAAAATGTTTTAAGCATAAGTGAGCGCTGTAAGGATATTATTAGTGAGTTTCCAGAAGTGTTCAGTAGAAAGTTGGGAAGTATACAGGGCCGCCTGTCCAATTCCAGCTTGACACATCAGTAAAGCCCTTGCGACTGAAACCTCACACAGTCCCATTTGTCCTTCTTCCTAAAGTAGAAAAGGAACTGGAGAGGCTGTTTGCCAACGAGTGTATATACCAGTTAAGCGTGCTGATATGGCTACAAAGATTGTTATCACTTTACGTCGATTGGAGATGTCAGGATCTGTGTGGACTATAAGAGCACATTGAATAAAGCTTTGAAACAAGATTTGTATCCTGTTCCACCTGTTGACCAGCAGCCAACAAAACTGAATAGTGGCATAATTTTTACCAAGATTGATCTCGCACAGGCGTTCCAACAACTCCATGTAGAGCTGCCAAGGCTCAAACAATAATCACACATAAGGGTACTTTTCGGGTGAATCTGCTGCAGTTTGGTGTGCGTGTGGCACCAGGAGTTTTCCAGTGTTTTATGGAAGATTTATTGTCCGGACTAGATGGTGATGTTCCATATTTTGATGACGTACTTGTAAAAGGATCATCAGTTCAATATCTTCATACCAAGGTGCAGCAGGTTATAAAATGCTTTAAAGATGCTGGCATCCATGCAAAAGCAGAGAAATGCAATTTTGGTGTGCCAGAAGCGACATTCTTGAGTTTTGCAACTGAACAAAATGGTATCCGACCTACACCTGGTAAGGTTCGTGCCATCCATGAGGCAGCAACACCTTCTAACAAAGAATAACTACAGGCCTACTTGGGACTTCTCAACTTCTATCAGTCCTTTTTGTCCTTCTTATGTAATTTGGTGAAGTGGGAGTGAATACATCATCACGATGCAGCTTTTGCTGCCACCAAGCGCCTCCTCACATCTGCATATCTGCTGCCACATTATGTCCCAGAATTACAGCTGATCTTGACATGCGATGCATCTCAGTTTGGGGTTGACGTTGTGTTAAGTCAGATCAATAAACAAGGTGAAGTCCCCATTTCATTTTATTCCCATAGTGACCACCACTGTGCACTAATATGCTCAGATTGATACAGAAGCATTGATTATCATTGCTGGGGTGAAAAAATTCCACAATTTCTCCTATGGTAGGAAGTTTGAGATTCCCACAGATCACAAAGCACTCCTTGGGTAGTTTACGACAGACAAGGTGACTCCTTACCTCTTATCACCACAAATACTGCATTGAAGTATCATGCTCAGTGGGTATGATTTTGAATTGTGTTATCGCCCAGGCCATAGTATTGCGAATGCGGATGGTCTTAGCTGTCTTCTCCGGCCCACACCTCCCAGCTCCCATGGAAGTTGTTGTCTTCGAAGCATTAGAGGCACCTCTATTAATAGCTCCACAGACTGCAGAACTGACTAGAGCAGATCCAATCATGTCAAGGGTTCGCACATGGATACCGAAGGGTTGGCCAAGTGGCAACCAAGGAGAGGAGTATGTTCCATTTGTCAGAAGACAGCATGAGTTGACTGTCCACAGAGGAAGTCTTTTGTGGGGTACATGTGTTGTCATTCCACTGGAAGGTCAGGCCTTCATATTGCAGACTCTACATGCCAGTCACCAAGGAATAGTCTAGACAAAGACTCTGGCACTTAGTTATATCTGGTGGCCTGGCCTTGACAAGGATGCAGAACAAATTTGACAAGCAACAAGTCACGCACCGCCTAAAGCACCAAACCACCTTTGGGAGTGCACGAAGCAGCCTTGGTCATGCCTCCATGTGGTTTTTGTAGGTACAGTCCAGGGGCAGGTGTTTCTTGTGATGGTTGATTCATATTCTAAATGGTTTGAAGTTTTAGCAGTGGCCTCTACTGATGCTGGAAGTGTAATCAGATCATTATGTTCCCTGTTTGCTACACATGGTCTTCCAGATGTACTGGTCAGTGACAATGGCACAGCTTTCACTTCGGTGGAATTCAAGAAATCTATTAGCAAAAACGATATTCGTTTGGTCACAATAGCACCATACCATCCTTCCTCAAATGGGCAGACTGAGCGGATGGTCCAAACAGCAAAAGAGATGCTCAAGCGAATCAAGGGAAGTGATCTAGCACAACATGTAACATCGAATGAAACAACAAGATCCAGCCCGGCAGAACTACTCACGGGAAGATGCCTGCGGACATGTTTCAACACAGTCCATCCTGACTTCACATAAAAGATGATAGATTGGCAGGAGAGTAAGGGAATGTAGAAAGCACCACGAGGGTTTGTGCTGCAGGACCTGGTATATGCTCAAAACATGGGTCGAGGACCAAGATGGTTAGAAGCAATAATTTTCGAGGTGACAGGGCCAGTGTCATATATGTTAACTGTTGAATGTTTTGTATTGCGATGTTGGCAAACCTGTTTACTTTAGTGTTGTGTTTTTGTTCTCGGAGAGTATCTAGTAGTTGTTAAAGTTTTGTTCAGTTGCGTTGCATTATTATGAGATGACAAAGCAGTGGCAATGGTTTTTATTACAAACTGAGCATAGAACAATTATCGAACATGGTAGCGCAGTTTGTGGTTTAAAGGAAGATTATGCTGGTTTGTAATGCTATATGGAAAAATTGTGATCTTTTTAATGAAATATTTGTGAACTGAAGGAACTTACACGTGTTGGTTTATACAAAATGGAATCCATAAAACCGGAGGTTGCTGTTCCAGTGTTTGATGGTAAGAATTTTCAAATATGGAAGTTACGAATTATGACAATCTTGGAGGCAAAAGATTTGTCTGATGTGGTTGAATTAGATGTTCCAGAGCCTGTTACTGCTGAATGGGGTAAGAAGAATAAACGTGCTAAAGCTATTATTGTCAGTGGTTTAAGTGACGCGCAGATCAGTTATGCAGAAGAAGCAGTAAATGCCAAGACAATTTTGGAGAACTTGTCTTGTGTATATGAAAGGAAAGGAGCTATTGGTACACTGATGATCACACAAAAATTGCTGGAACTCAAATTGGAAGAAGGTGGTGATCTGATGAAAGATCTGGAATACTTTGATAAGCTGGTGAAAGAACTGCGTGCATCAGGTGAAAAGATTGTGGACACAGAAATAGTGAGTTATTTATTGTTTTCATTGCCAAAAAGTTATGATGCGATAACCAAGGTTTTCGATGTAATTAGTGAAAAGATGTTAACAATGGAATTTGTCCGGTCAAAGTTGTTAGTTGAGTTTAATAGAAATGTAGATGAGAGGGAACATGGTAATCAATCAGCTTCAACTGTAGAAGCCTGTCAGGCAGTTAAGAATTTAAATTTAAAGTCATCTCAGTCTTCTGCACAGTCCAGTGGTTATGTGAAACATGATGTTAAATGCTTTAAGTGTAAATGGGACATATTGCTAAATACTGCAAGAGTAATAATTCACAGAATCAGAAGAGGTGCTATAATTGTAATGATATTGGTCACATTAAAGCTAAATATTGTAAGAAAAACCAAGATAAGGGTAATTGTGGTGGAAATTTTGGAAATTCTCGTAATCTAGAGAATAAGAATTCTGGTGGTAAAGGTGTAAATTTTATAAATGCAAGTATGGCTCCAGCTGGTTTCAATGTTGATGAGAAGGTAAAGTCTCAGGGCTATTGTGCTGAAATCGAAATTGTTAAAGCAGAAATTAAATGGTATGTAGACTCTGGTGCAAATAATCATTGTGTAAATAAGAATGATTTGTTTGATAAGAGCGATAAATTAAAGAAACCTGAACCAGTAGGTTGTGCAAAATATGGTGCACAGATGCTTGCATATGAAGTTGGTACAATTCATTGTGTTTTTCAAATGGGTATAGATAAAGTAACTGTAGAATTTACGAACGTACATTATGTGCCTGAAATAAACTAATTTATTATCATTTAGAAAATTTGCTAAAGCTGGTACAGATGTTAAATTTTGTAGAAACGAAGTGGTATTTGTTCAAGGGAAGGTTTATCCATTTTATGTGGGTGTTCTGGATTCAAATGGAATGTATGAAGTAATATGTACTGTTGCTAAAGAAATTGGTGTAATGACGTATTTATGTACTAGTAAAGTAAGCATGAACACGGGGCATAAAAGGTACGGCCATCTTAATTATGATACTTTAAAGAAAATGAAAAATGGTAACGTTGTTGATGGTTTCAATTGCACTGATGTTAATTGTAATGTAAAATTTTGTAATATTTGTTTGAAAGCAAAACAACAGGCATTTCTTTTTAATGAAAAACGATTGAGGAGCAGGAGTGTGTTAGAAATAGTGCATTCTGATGTGGCAGTAGTGAATAGTCCTTGGGGATGGAATGGAGGAAACTATGTGGTGACTTTTATAGATGATTATTCTCGTTTTAGTACTGTCTATGTCATTGAAAGGAAAAGTGATGTATTTGAGGTGTTCAAAAAGTATAAGGCACTCATTGAGAATTTAACTGGTAGTCACATAAAGATGTTACAATGTGATAATGGTGGAGAATATACAAGTAAAGAGATGAAGAATTTTTGTCAAGAGTATGGTATTAAGATTCAGTACACAGGGGCATATAACATAATGGTGTGGCAGAGAGATATAATGAGACTTTGATGAATACAGCACGCTTTATGTTGAAAGAGAGTAAAGGGAAATATGAGTTATGGAGTGAGGCAGTGTATTGTGCGAATTATTTGAGAAATAGGAGCCCAACTTCTGCAAATAAGGACAAAAAAATATGAGTTGTTTTATGGTAAAGTACCAGATGTGAGAAATTTACAAGTTTTTAGTTGTGAAGCGTAAAGATTCCAGAGAACTTACGCAGAGAAAAGTGGTCTAAGTCGTGGTGTGGAATCATGATAGGATATACGGACACAGGGTATAATATTTGGTCAGAGAAACGAAGGAGAATTTATGTGGCCAGAAATGTTGTGTTCAATGAGATGGTTAATGTTGATAGTAATGTATGTTTCAAGTGAAACTAAGACAACGGTTAGAATGGTATCTGAAGATGAATAGGAAGATAAAGAAGTTGAATGAGGATGGTGTGAGAAGAAGTCAGAGGAATAGAAGATCACCTGTAAGATTTATTGATTATAAGGTGTATGCTTGTCGTGTAGATTTTGAAGCTCCTCAGACGTATGAAGAAGCTTTGTCAGGAACTCATGCTAGTGAATGGAGTCAAGCTATTAATAAAGAACTGAATGCTATGAAAGAGAATGATGCCTGGTTGTTGTGCAGGAAACCTGAAGATGCAGAGACTGTTGATACAAAGTGGGTGATTATGATGAAGTATGAGAATGGAAAGAAGATTTACAAGTTAGTTGCAAGAGGATTTAAGGAGCGAGGAAATTTTGACCCTGAGGAAACGTATGCTCCAGTGGCTAAGTTGATGACTATTAGGATGTTCTTGTCTGTTGTGAATCAGAGGAAGGATCATATGGAACAGTTGGATGCAAAGTCTGCATTTTTGAATGGTTAATTGGATCATGCTGTTTTCATGGAGCCATCAAAGGGTCTTAAGTGTAGGAAGGGACAAGTATGTAGCTTGAAGAAATTGTTGTATAGTCTGAAGATAGCACCTAAAGCTTGGAATAAAGTGTGTGAGTCTTTGATGGTGAAGTTGAAGTTTAAGAAGTCATACCATGATAGTTGTCTTCACAACCAGGAAAGAGAATGGAGTATATATACTTATGTAGTGTTGTACGTTGATGATTTATTGATCGCCTCTTCAAGGAAGGGTGATATTACTAAATTGTGTTATATCTTATCAGAATAATTGAAAATTAAGAGATTAGGTATGCCCAGGAAGTTTTTAGGTTTCGAGATTCAGTGGGATCATGAAAAAGGAGAAATGAAGCTCGGTCAGGAGCAGTATACGAGAATGGTTTTAAGAAAGTTTCATATGGAAGAGTGTAATCCGGTTGGTACTCCGATGGAAGTGAATTTTATGATTGATGATGAGTACACAGGTGAGAAAAAGTGGCATGTACGAGATTTGGCGTGTGGTGTGCATCCAGATATTATTTTGCTGTAAATCTGTTGAGTCAATATCAGGAGAAGCCAACTGAGAAAGTCTGGATGGGACTGAAGAGAGTGTTACATTATTTAAGTGGTACTGTAGAGTATGGTTTGCACTATATGTGTAAGGAGGAGTCTGAGCCTCTTTGTGGCTATGCTGATTCAGATTTTGCTTCAGAAGTAATTGATTGCAAATTAATTAGTGGCTTTATTTTTAAAGTTTTTGATAATGTAATTTGTTGGTCTACTAAGAAGCAAGGTAGTGTTAGTCACTCGACAGCAGAGGCTGAATATGTGGCCTTCAGTCGTGCAGTAATGCAAGGGGTTTGGCTAAAGTATTTGTTTTCTGAATTTAACGTAACAGAGCAAAACTTTGTTGTTTATGAAGATAATATTAGTTGTATTAATATTGCTAAGAATGCAGAAAACTCAAAGCTTACTAAGCATATTGATGTTCATCCTCATTACATTAAAGATAAAATACAAGATGGTGCTGTTGTGTTACGATATGTTGATTCAATACAAAAACCTGCAGATATTTTTACGAAACCTGTTAAGAAAGATTTGTATGTTAGCCATTTAAGAGCGTTACGAATTTAATAATTTTTGGTTTTGTAATGTAAACAGGTTTGAGGAAGGGTGTTAACTGTTGAACGTTTTGTATTGTGATGTTGGCAAACCTGTTTACTTTAGTGTTGTGTATTTGTTCTCGGATAGTATATAGTAGTTGTTAAAGTTTTGTTCAGTTGCATTGCATTATTAATAAAGATGAGATGACAAAGCAGTGGCAATGGTTTTTATTACAAACCGAGCATAGAACGATTATCGAACAATATATAGTATTAACAAGTGGAGGATTAAGACTTTGCAGACACATTGATCAGTTACGTGTAAGGTGTTCACCTGCTGCAGGAACCATCAATGTCCCATGTAGTCCACTGGGAAATGATGATGGCGTTTTCCCAGGCGTTGAAGTTTCTCCGCAAGCCAAGGATTCTCCAAAAGCAAAAGTACCTGGGTGAAATGTTGTTGGAATCTCTCCAGATACTGGTGTTTCCCCAGAAGAACCAGCAAGTTTGCAAGGTCAATCCTCATTTTCACATCGGGCTGCAAAAGGACTGATGTGAGACCATTCACCATCAATCCCCAATGAGGAGGCAAGGTTCAAGGGTTTCAGTTCACCTCAAAATCTTCTGGACCAGGATGTGCCACATGTTGAACTGCATGACAGGTTGCATAGGTAGTCGGTTAAACCAGCATGGACAAAGTACTTTGTGATGTAGCGGAGAGGGTGTTGTGTACTGTGCAAATAGAGATGTTAATTGTAATGTTGGGTCAGGGTTTTTAGATAGGGGGAAGGAGTGTTTTGTATTGTGCAAATAGGGATAGTTAAAGATTGGCAGCAGTGAGTATTGTCTGTCTACCGTTAAAATAGTTGTTATGTGTAGTTGGCAGCCGTGTCATGTTTTTGGATTGTAATATGGAAAATGAGCAGGTAGATGTTCATTAAAGCAGTACTGAGATATCACAGCAATGTCTAGTCAATCTGTTAATTAAAACCATAGTTTATGCAGGACAGTTTTGTGTTCATATTCAACATGGTGATATAGAGGTCAATAAGTCAATTTGTTGAGAAAGTATACATTTACACCCACAGATATGTGCACACATCCAAACAGATATGCATAAAAAAATATATATACATGTATGTTTATACATATAAACACATGTACAAGCTGTTCATAGTAGAGTGAGCAATTCTGAAAGACCTGTGTAGTTATTACTTCTAGCTAGTTGCATATCTATCCCCCATATGTTAATATAAACATTGCCTTGTCACTTATGCTTACATTAGCTATTGATGGCCCTATTCTATAAGTTATTTTTCATGTATGACAGGCAACCTAATTGGTAATATTTGTTTATAATACTTGTTTGAAATTAATTTTTTACAATAATCTCGTTAGCTAACAGAATATTGCTTTATTTTTAACACTGTATCAAGGGTTTTTGTTAAATATTGAGCAATTGTAACTATGAAGGGAACAGCTGGCCACTTCCAGCACACATGATGTCCAGAAAGCCAGAGAGGCTTCACTCCTCTGCCCCTCCTCTCTTCTTGCTCTCAGCCATCTGCTGTGGAGGGGGGATTTTTTACAAAATAGTTGTCTGAATAATTGACAAGAATTTCATTATATAAAGTCAGATAATCAATATGCTATAATAGAATCCAGAACATTTTTTTTTTACAAATGTAATTGGACTGGAATAAAAGTGTACGTATTCAATATTAATGAACCTACACAAAATTCCTGGGGCACAGAACAGGTAAGTGACATTTGAAGGGGAACATTGCCCCACCTTGGAGAGGGAGAGGTGATTTTCCCATGCCAAAGTGGGGGTCCAATGTTTTGGTGAGCAGGATACTGCATTTGCATTATAGGCATGGTGCACAGTGGTGCAGGCCTTCCTGAGGAGCATGGGAGGTCACGTACACAGAGCCGGTACAAAGCGTTAGGATAATGAAATATTTGTTGCAATGATACCACGAATGGTGGCGTGAAAATCACTGAGAAGCGAATGGTTATAGCAGACAGCAGCCATAATCAACAGCAAATTGTCATTTACAATTCTAGACACAAGCATTCCTAATCATGTTCCACGAGTTGGTTATTAAGAGGTACTATGGAGAAAATAAAAGCTAGTACCTATTTATAGAATGTTCCAAGTGGATAATGAGTAAGCTGAGGCATAACACATTTACGCAATAGACATTGTAACCATTAATCAACAGTATCGCTGATACCAGGATGAGAAATGTGTGCCATGACCGGAAGGGACATCACAAGCTGCTGAGAAGTTCGCTGTGATTTATGTAAATAACAGCAACTAGTAATTAACTATTGTATAAAACACTTTAAATACATATATATACATTACAGTAAATAATATCAGTTTGTGAATACTAATTGGTATTCGTGATTTTTTTTGTATTTAGATATATAGGCCATTAACATTGTTGTACTAATGATGTTATTATTTTTTATTATGCACTCTTGAGTGTCACAGAAGAGCTTAAAGTTTATTTTTTTCCCATTATTACACCAGCACCAGATTGTTTAGAACATTCCTCTTTAAATAAGTCAAAGTTTAGAATTTAAATCTGTTGTTACAATCACAGGAACAAAACCTTCCCAGATAATACAGAGTATTTTCTCCTTCATACATTAAACATGTGTTAAAACATTATTAAATCACGTAAGAGTCTTAAAAATAACATTTATGGGTAGAATCAAGGAAACTACGATTCTCAGAGCTTTCAAGTAATGTAGTTTTTTTAAGTAGAATATTATAAAATTATTTTCTATGCCATTCATTATGATCAGAATAATATTTGCCGATGTATCAAATTACTACTTAAATAGTGTATGACTTAATGCAGAAATGGCACCGAAATTAATAATTACATACACATACTATGTGTAAACAAATGGTTGGTGTTGCAATTATGATAGTTGGGAATGGTGAAAATAACATTCATGAAACAATGTGTCTGAACCAATTGTTCCAAAGTTTTACAGCATACTTACATGGTGATAATGATCACTTTTTGCTTATAAAATTACAATGAATACATTTATATGAACTAATTTCACCACAATACTAACAAAACAGTACTTAATCAATGACAAAGTATTTCATGACATTGCATTCTCACATTAACACGGAATCCAATTTTTCTCCGGTAATCTAGACTGAGGTTATTTGCAGGAAAGTAAGAGGTTTTATGTGTGTAACAAGTTACGGCATTGTGCATGAATGCAACTCGCAATATTGCAGCAAAGCAGAACAGAGTAAAAAATGTTGTAGAGTGACAACAGGTTGCGAGAGATGCAGGCGGAATAGTCACCGCACAGAATCTTGCAAGGTCCCTATGTATAATTTTTGTAAAAAGTTAGGGAACGTAGAAGAAAAATGTTTCAATACTAATAGTTTAAATGCAGGCAGCCTACAGGAGTGACCGTCAACCAACATATTGCTAAAATAGATAAACGGACATGTCTACATAAGAAACAAGCATGGGTGAATGCATTGAGGATGCAGCCTGGTTATATATAAGTTTTCATTTATAGTATTTAGTTAATTAGTAGAAACAAGAGCATCAGTCACTATTTTGAAAAGAAGTTGTTTTGAAAGTGGGAATTGTTTTCAGTAGTTAAATGAGGGAGTTGAGCTCCATACTTCCACTGACAGTAAATTAGAATTGGTATGTCAATCGTTGGTTAATTTTGTTATTGGGGATGAAATCTGTCTGCATGAGTGCACAATTTGTTCAGATAGAATGTCTTTCAATGGTGATGGACTTTTAGGTCCAGATTTTGTGAATTATTATAAGTGCAAGATTTCCATGCCAGATAAAACATTGGAGATAGGGAAGTTGATTATTCGCTTAAGGGAGCATTGCATAAATAGAACTGGCGTTATTTTAAAGATGGAAACATGTGTTAGTTTCGAGTCAGAAAAATATGTTGGGAAGTGTGTACAGGCAGCTGTAGGGCATTGTGTTGGGGGAATAGTGTACGTAGCGACACAGACAGTGCACGTGTTCATTGTAATAAAACTGTAGATGAGTCAGCCGTGTGCGGTGAGAGGATTAACGCTGTGAGGCTGTTATTTATGACGGTGGGGAGTATTATACGGCAACTGGCAGTAAGACAACACAAGTGTTTGAGGGAGATTACTATTTAATGAAGTTGGGGTAATGGGTGATGGCCAGGATGTGGCCGTGCTTGATGAAATAGTACAGCATGCTTTCAATCAACCCAATAGTTGTTTGGAATACGGGAACTTTTCTCAGATTTACAATGATACGGTGCAGGAACGGGTAGCTGTGCAAACAGAATGGTCTGATCAACTTAGTAACTGGCCAAAGCAGTTCTGACTAGCCACTGCCAGGAATAAGAGAAAAAGTATTTCCAACAATATACAGGCCAATGTCAGTAAAATTCACAATATTACTCTTCAGGGAAATATTAGTCTGCAGACCAATGTCAGGGTTAATTTCGCCTTGCCCCGTGGCCCACTCGAGTGATAGTTTGCTTCAGTCTAAGGATGAGGGGACATTGAATTGATTAGATCCTGGTTCACTTCCAGGGCAAAGCGAGGCTTCAGTGGTAGTTAAGCACTCTGCAAAAGTTCCCCCGAATAGCAAAATTTTATGTAAATGGATAGTTGCAATTGCATAATTTGGTAGTGTGATGCGTGAGTCACAAGTTAAGGCTGAAAACGGGGTATAGACAATGGAATATATAACATCCATAGGGTAGCGAACAAGGGGACAAGGTTCCCCAAAATTTTAGTTTTGAGAATTTGAGCCAATGTGGGCATGAAACATTGTCAAAGACACAATTTTTAAGGGGCCTACTAGTGATGAATTACGTTGCTGTATTGCATATGTGAAAGAGTTGAAGGGAAAGGACATTATTTTTTAACCGGTGCAGTTATATGAATATGAAGTAGTCTGAACCAAGTTTATGTACAGTTGAGGAAACTTTAGGGTTAGGTTTTGCGAGCCTTGTAGGATTTGAGGAGGTCAATAATTTTATTTTGAAAATTAGTGAATTAAGTGATGATGTCACACCAGTTTCGAATGAAACTGTTGTTGCAGATGTTTTAGAAAATAAAGATAATAATTTAGGTTACTGTAAAGAATCTGACCTAGTTGATGGTTTAAATTTAGAGAAAGACAAAAAGTCAAGTTACTGACTTTGTTTCAAGTGAAGAAAGAGTAGGCAATTTATCTGAACAGCTAAGGTTCGAACATTTGATTCCAGTAGATAGAGATAGTTTGGTTGCAACTTTAAGGGAATATAAAGACATATTTATTAAGAAGGGTCAAGTTTTAGGTTGTACATTTAAAGTAAAACACAGAATGGAGACAGGTGATGCCAAACCAATTAAGACTTCATCCTTACACACAAAGTCAAAAAGAAAATTTCAAAGAACAAATGGACATTATGTTAAAATCCAGAGTCATAGTACTGTTACATAGGACGCCTGAGGAGTATCTGAGTTCATGAGGGATTAAGGTACTAAAAAAAATAAAACAACAAAATTGGATTTGCACTTTATTCACACAGTATTTATTTACAGCATTTATTTATCTGTCTTCTCTATTACTCTTTTTATTTAACAGTGAGAGTAATATTTAATGTCTATTAAAACTCTAATTAACATACTTTTTAGTGTCTCTCTCTCTGTTTGGTTATAGTCAATTAACTCATACTCATCATTAGCAAGTGTTCAGTTTATCTGTTACCATCGTTTTTAATGTCTTCCACTCAAGCATTTAGTCCAATAGTCCAGCCTGCCAGCCGCACTCTTCACTGCTTGATACTCACAGTTGCAGACTTCCCTTCCGCTGGTTACTTTTCTTGCAGCTCGTTCCTCTATCGCTTGGAACTTAGCCAATCGTGCATTCAACAAAAACTCTCAGCCTGGAGGCCCGTCACACAATTTATATCTTGCTGACCTTGACCTGGAAAGTTTGACTCACCCCTTGTCATGCGGACAGAATCTAGGGCAGTAAACTACTAGAAAATTCCTCAGATAAACTCAGAAACTCAATACAAGCAGGGTCAGCATTATCTAGTCGGCTCGCTTTCTGTAACAAATACACGACCACTGGCCTATCGCTCGCCTGTCATTCAAAACATTCCATTGACTTGCTGCTGCCGCTATCATATAACCGCTGTCCTTCACTTCCACTAGCTCATGCGGGATGCGAAGCAGCAAGCGTGTAACACTGCCCCTTCCTCAAGTCTGTTCATCCCAAACAGACTCTGCCATATCTGGTCCCACGTAGAATGTCAGTTGGTCTGTGTGGACAACCTCGCCTGAGAGCCTTGGCGACAAATCCGAAAAACTGCATCATTGATATTATTCAGAATCCTATAGGGGCCTTCTCAACATTTCTGTAGCTTTAGGCAGTACCCTTTTCTCCTCTGTGGGTTGTACAGCCACACAAGTTGTCGTCCTTGAAATACCTCTCCCAATATTCTCCTATCATACCGCATCTTCATCCTGTCACTATTTATTCTGAGGTGCTGTCAAATAAAATCATGAATGCAAACAGGTATGTTATGTAATTTGCTGGCATAATCAGGGGGTGCAACTTTCTCTTCTGTCGGTCGGCCAAACAGCAGGTCACTAGGAAGGCGTAGCTCTCTTCCAAACAGCATCTTTGATGGTGTTACCTTTGTGGACTCGTGAACTGCTAAGCGGTAAGCAAAATGAAACAATGGCACCTTTGAATCCCACTCCTTTTCGTTGTCTTCCACAAAGATTGACAGGTACTTCTCTAGAGTGAGGTTGAGCATCTCGACAATTCCATTCAAATGAAAGTGTAATGTTGTAGTCTTAGTCTTTTTCATCCCCAGAATTTCTGTTACCTCCAAGAAAAACGCAGATTCAAAGTTTCTTCCCTGATCAGAATGGCGTTCTAGTGGCACCAAAACCTCGAGAAGACATTTTCTATAAGTGCATTGGCCACAGTTCATGCTTCTTGGTTTGGGAGGGGAATCACCTCAAGCCACTTAGTGAAATAATCTTGGGCCCTCAGTAGATACAGATTACCTCACTCTGTGACAGGCAAGGGGTCCAGAATATATACTGACATCCTCTCGAATGGGGCTCAAACATTGTAATCATGGAGGTGACTTTGTCCTCTGGTTCTTGGGGCCTTCCTCGCAGTGCAGGTGTCGCACAATCGACACCACTTATCAACATACTACCGACAGTGAAGACAGTAGAATCTCAGTCTTAACTGTTGAATGTCTTATTAACACCAAAGCGCCCACTGGCTTGCATTATGCAGTTCTTTTAAGACATCTGGAACCTTAAGACATCCGGAATCCTGCGATCTGGAAGGACCAACTGTAAACGGGTGTGTTTTCCATCATTACGTTCCCAGTTTCTGTGAAGTACACCATTCTTCAGTATGAAAGAATTCCATTGTGCCCAGCATGCTTTGACTGCTGCACTCAGGCTAGATATCTCATCCATTTTGGCCGACAGCCAGCTTCTTTCCACTTTAGTAATGGCTGCAAAGTGGGATCTTTCAGCTGGTCTTTCCTAATTCCCTCACACTCCAGGTAGATGTCCCATCACAAAATAAAGAACTTTGAATTCTTGTTCTCCGTACTTACAGCGATTCACCACTGTTTTCATCCTGGCATTCGTAATGATGACAAAATGGCTCACATGGCCTCCTACAGAGTGCATCTGCATTGCTGTGAAGGCACCCAGATCTGTGCTGTATTTCAAAGTCATATTCTTGAAGATGCTGTATCCACCGGGCTATTTGATCTTCAAAGTTCTTAAAGTAGCCAGCATAATGAAGCATGGCTGGTTCTTAGAATAAAATGTCTACCATAAAGGTAGGAGTGGAAGTGTGAAATTGCCTTCACCATGGCCAGAAGCTCTTTGCGTGTAATACAGTGACGCTACTCCCCACCTGTGGTGTATAGATTGGGTAGTAGGGTCCTCAGTTAATGTTAGATGGCACAGACTATAAGGTGCCTGATAGGTTGAGGGTAACCAATAAGGTAGTCTTTCAGTGTTTTACTTTAACTGGTTGGTTATATTGTCTAGAGTTTATATAAACAAAAACACTTCCGAGGTGTGGTACTCTATTTAACTAACTCAGATTAACTGTGGGCGACGTCTGGGGGGGGAGGGGGGCATCTTTGGACGACGATTTGATACTTAGCTCTGCTTGTAGTGCTTGGTATGTTGTCGGCTGGATGAGATTCGACGATGTGGGCGGCTTTGGAAAGGCCAGCGTTTGGTGCCTTCTCCCCTCAACTGCTGCTCTGGGTTCGCTCCTCCACGCTCTTTTCCCAGCTCCGACGTCCTCTTGCGATTCCCGACTCAACTAACTCTCTCGGCGCGGTGATAAAAACTCTGCCCCTCTTCTCTCGTAAATTCGCTTATATCCTCTCTTGACTCCCTCCCTAAGACTGTACACGCGCCTTCCCTTGTTGGGGGAGGGGTGTGGAGGAGGGCGCAGAACAAAGAATACTTCATACACGTGCCATGGTTCTTGTTGGTGGAAGGAGGGGTGACCTGCCCCCTAAAACTTCCCTGTCAACTCTCCTTCCGTGGTGCATGTCCAAGTTTCCCCGCGGTTTACTAGGGGGGGAGGAGGAGTGCTCGTGGCACCACTTCCAAGCTTGTCAGCCGTTTTTTTTCTCTTGTGTAACTAGAGGTGCATGTTGGTGCCATTCTAGCTTGGCTCTGCATTTTCGCCCGCTTTCCTACGTATTTACGTAGTGCCTTCCGGGTGCTTTGGCGATATGCCAGCTCTTACTCTGCACAACCTTGACACGTGTAACTGAGTATCCGTCCTCTGGGTTGAGCTGTCCTGGCTCTCCACATGTCCTGCGACGCATGTCAACTTGTAGGCGCTCACGGGGAGTATAATATGGCGGGGGAGGGGGATTGTGACAGCGATGTTCTACTTACTATAAGCGCCACGTGTCAACAGTAATTTTTATCACTCTTATGCAATGCCTTACTGAAGTATTCTAGTGGTCTTTCCTTCCCACCCTGAACCTGAGTTAAGAGAGCTCCAATGTAGACATCACTAGTATCAGTGTCCAAAATGAACATGTCCTCACTTTTAGGGAAACTCAGGACTGTTGGAGATAACAGAATTTACTTTAGCATACTAAACGCATATTCACACTTAGTGGTCCAATAAAATTTCCTTTTTGCCTCAATCAGTTCATGTAGCGGCTTGGCGGTCATGGTGAACCCAGTTACCAATCAACGGTAATAGGAACAGAATCCCAGAAAACTCCGTACTTCGGTTTTGTCAGTTGGTGTTGGCCAATTCCTTATTGCTTTGGTCTTCTCGGGGTCTGTTCCTATTCCATGGGCCGTAACTACATGTCCCAAGAAATTAATTTTCTTTTAGAACAGGTGTGGCACTTCTTAGGTACCAGTTTTAATTTGGCTGCGGCCACTTTCTGGAATACAGAGTCTAAGCGAGATAGGTGATCTTCAAATGTTCTACCAGTCACTACAAAGTTATCTCGATAAACCTGACAGATATCTAAAGTCAGAACTTTTTCCGTCAGGCATTCGAATGTACCAGGGGCATTACATAGCACGAAATGCATAATTTTGAACTGCCAGGTTCCTTTCCCTTGAACACAAAATGCAGTCTTCACTTGGTCCTCTCGGGCCACCTCGCACTGCTAGTACCCACTCTTTATGTCCAGAATAAAAAACCATTGTGAACCTCCTAGGCTGTTTAATGTGTCATCTATCCTTGGAGGCGGATAAGAGTCTTTCTTTGTCACATTATTAAGCTGGCGATAACCTACACAAAACCTCAGCGAGCCATCTTTCTTCTTTACAAGTAAAATTGGTGACGACCATGGACTAACTGATGGTTCTATCAAATCTAACTCCTTCGTTTCCTTCAGAATTCCTTCAACTGCATCGTGCGAAGCTAGTGGCAGTCATCTTGGTGGCTGCTTTATGGGCCTGGCATCTCCAGTACCTATGTGTTGGCAGGTCACATCAGTCATTCAAAGGTCATTTGGTCCCACATCCTTACTTCTCTGCAGTAGTACAGAGATAGCCTTCTCTTGTCGCCAGGTAAGATTTTCTTTCGTTCCTTCTAGAAGTTCCCCC
Source organism: Clitarchus hookeri (assembly GCA_002778355.1). Taxonomy (NCBI): domain Eukaryota; kingdom Metazoa; phylum Arthropoda; class Insecta; order Phasmatodea; family Phasmatidae; genus Clitarchus; species Clitarchus hookeri. Next base: position 545,097 of record NQII01000709.1, read on the forward strand.
AGTACTTCTGGTAAATGACATTCTATTTGTTCTACTCTAAAATCTTCTCGATCATTTGGAAATACCTGTGACACCTGCTTGAAAACAGCTATCAAAGCCCCCTCCTCAAGACGATTGGCACTATCGGATAAATTTATCATTCTAAATGGAAAACTGTCAGAATTAAAAGAGACCAAAGTCCTTGCTATAACGACTTTACCCGGCAGGACATCAATCCTCTCTGCTGGCTCAATTAGACTCAAATGCTTGACAAAATTTCCTCGACACCTGCCTGGAATGACAATTTCACTGCAAGCAGGCAGCACAATGGGTTGACTACATACTACTTGGGGAGGACAAATCGTGCAGTGTTGAAACCATCAACTATGTAGTGCCTACCCGTAGCACACCAAGTCGAGTATCGATACAGCACCCTAGCCTACATAGTACATCAAGCCCCAAAAGACATTCATCCTCTATTTCTGATTTGTAAACATTGTGCTCTATGCTAAGGTCACCAAGACTCAAAATTACTTTTCTCTTATTGATTACTGGCGTGGTCTCACCTGTTACTGTAGTCAAATAGCACCATTTCATGCTGTCGTCGGGCGATCGCTGGGGAGAAGGCCCGAGGATGTTTGGTCCTACTACTGTTATGGTCGCCCCAGTGTCGACGACCATCTGGCAAAGGAACATCATTCAGGCTCCGCCAGTATTGCATTCCAATCCTGTTTCACCGACCATACATGTAAGAACATTAGGGCCTGCCCTCCAGCAGTCACCGACCTTCGCCCTCTAAGATAAGTGTTTACAAGTTTTTCGAATGTGTTGTATTATCACCGGCCTCTCACTGCCTCTTTCCCCATTGCTGCTGCTGGTGGGCAGTAGGCACTCAGGTGCCCCAGCTATCCACATGACCAACAAACACTCAGGCCATTTGGGTGGGGGGTGGCAAAGCTCTGTAGCACGGACCCTGGAAGCTATGTCCTACACAGCCATCTTCAACTCCTTCAGTGTCTTCTTCATGCTGTCTTAGTCGTCCTCATTCAGCGTCACTGCCTGTACCTGACGTCGAGGTTTGGCTCCCTGTTTTGCTGACTCCACCTCCATCCAGTCCTCAGGCCAGGGCATCCTGCATGTTGAGGGGTTCAACCAGATGTACCGCTTGCCATACCTCTGTGCCGGTGATGGCATTGATGAAGAAGTTGACTGTGATGATGATGTGTGCCTCCTCGGGGTATCCTTCTAGAGAGAGGAGGGAGAGTCGCACAATGTCCTGCCATAGCTTCTGCAGTGGCTCTCCTGGTCGCTGGATGCGGCTTCACAGTTGGGTATGGTGGACATGTTGCAAGTATCGGTAGCCAAAACGTAGCTCCAACGCCGACACCAGTGTGGGGTACTCCAGTCAATGTTGTTCTGGCAGAGATTGTAGTATGCTAAGTGCGGGGCCTCTCAGTACAGCCACAAGGTAGTACGCCCACTGTTCGGCTGATCAGTCATTCGGGGTGGCGACTATTTCAAACTGGTGTTGTACTTCCGCCATGAAGTCTGACCATCGTAAAGGGCAGTCTTAATTGAGACCCCCTTCCCCACTGCTGGCTGTGCAGCATCAATGCCGCAGATCTTCCTGCTCTCCTCCGAAGTTGCTGTATTGGTTTCAACTTGCACTGCTTCTTAATTTTTCTCGGCTGTCAATGTAGTGGTACTGTAACTCCGCTGCTGAAGAAATTCCTGCCACTCCATCAATACACTCATTTCCTGTTTCATTTCGTTCTCTACACTGTCCATCCTTTCATTTACACTGTCTACTTTTTCAACTACACTGTCAATTTTCTTGTCCATAGTCAACTATCATATTCACTAACTTGCTAATGCCCTCTATTTTTCTGTCTACATTTTTATTTACAGTGTGTATTTTCCTGTCCACATTATCTATTTTCTTGTATTCCTTTTTATTAAGAGAGTCAACTTTCCTGCGTACATTCTCATTTACAGAGTCAATTTTCCTGTCTAAATTCTCATTTACACTATTCACAGTTTCAATTACAGAAATAATTTGTGTATTTACAGTCTCATTTACTCTACTAACTTGGTTATTTATATCTTCTTTCAAGCTATTTACACTTGTTCAAAAAGGGGAGGATAAGTTGCTAATTCAAGATATCATAAAGTAATTCTCTGACATCACCAGTAAATTGGGGCATTGTAATAAGTATACCATGGTTTTAAAATTAAAAGATAATGAGCCTGTTACTTCTTTGCCATACCGTATACCTCCGCCCAAGGTTCAGGCATTTAAGCAACTTACTAATGCTTTAAAAACATGGGGAGTTATAGAAGATTCCATTAGTATATATTCTAGTCCCTCGTTTCTTCTTCCCAATAAAACACCTGGACAATATTGTTTAATCTGTGATTACAGGATGGTTATTGAAAAAATTTACTTACATCCTTATCCCATTCCAGTAATTGAAACTGTTTTTCAAGTTCTGCTAAATATTTCAAATTTTTTTTATTTGAATTCTGCTTTCCCTCAGTGTGAACTATACTCAAATTCCCATTAACCTTTAGCGTTTTGTACTCCCTGGGGATTATTACAATGGACTAGACTTCCTATGGGCATGAATTCAGGACCCCAGACTTATGAGTAAACTTTTGTATCATGTATTATGTAAATTCATGTATGAATTACATTGACAACGTATGTATTTAAAGAAACACTTTTGATGAACATATAAATAACATTAAACACGTTCTACGAGACTTGAGGGATGTGGGTTTAACCAATCCCGATAAAATTAGTTGGGCTGAGAAACATGTTAGATATTAAGGGTTTATCATTTTACAAGGAACCTTACTCACTGATCCAGAGACAATTAAGGCAGTGGTAAATTTTTCTATACCCAAAAATGTTAAGGGAGTACAAAGATTTTTGGGTATGGTTTCATTTTACAGCAAGTTTATTCCTGATTTTTTCAAGAAGTGCTGAACCTTTGAATTTGCTAACACGTAAACAGGTTGGTTTTGTGTGGTAATCCAAGCAGCAGGTTGCTTTCCAGATTTTGAAAGGGAAAATTACAAACCCTCCAATCTTGTACTTTGCCGGATTTTAATGAAAAATTCTTTTGTCGATAAATTATTAATTTCCACGGAAAGGAAGTATACTGTGTTTAAAAGAAAAGTTATTTAGCATGTGTTTGGGGCATGGAATGTTTTTCAGATTGTTTAAAGCATGCTCCCTTTGAACTGTATACCGATAATCAAGCCGTAAGTTGGCTTTTAGCTTGTAAGAAACCAGTAGGTAGGTTAACCTGATACCCGTCATGTTTTAAATATGAAATTTATAATATCAAAGGCAATGGGAATTTTGTAGCAGACGTTTTGTCCCGGATGTTTAGTGATAATGAATTTGAAGTAGAAAAAATGGAACAAGTTTGTTCTGTTATTGAAATAGAGTTTGAGGCTGTTATGCAGAATGAAGAGAAGGAAAATGAGAGTGGCTGTGAAGATAAGGTAAATTCTTTAGAAAGTTTGCTTAAGGTTTTTATAAAATAAAAATAACATCAGACTAATGATCCAGAGTGTCAGGGCATTAAGTTAGGGATTCAGAATGACGTCACTAGTTATGTAATCCACAAAGGCTTTTTAGGAAAATGGTCCTGGAAAAAAAAATTTAGAATATTTGTTTTTACAGAGTTACGTCGAATGATTTTTTCCTATTATCATGAATTGTTTTTTGGAGGTCATGTGGGAAGGGACAACATTATCGCTAGAATATTTGAGGTTTTTACGTGGCCTGGTTTCCGTAAGGACGTTGAAGAATGGGTAAGAAGTGATCATGCCTGTCAACAGGCTAAACTGAAAAACCAACACATGGAGGGGAAGTATTCTGATACGGTAACCACTTATCCCTGAGAAAGGGTTTATTTTGATAAAATGGGTCCCTTACCTCATAGTTCTGGATATACGTATATATATGTCTTAGTTGTTGTTTATAGTTTCAGAAAATTTGTTTAGTTTTTTCCCCCATTGTAGTATTAAATATGTTGAGATTTGTAAGGTAGTTTTGCAACGTTTGTGTTCTGTGTTTGGGTCTCCTGTGGTAGCTATTACTGATAATGCTAGCTATTTTCTTTCTAGTGAATTCAGAGACCTAATGTTTTCTTGGGTAGTCAAAATGGAACAAACCGCTCCCTATTATCCTCAAGTCAATTTACTGAATAGATTTAATTGAAACATCAAGATTACTTTTTGAAGTTTCCAAATTGATACCCAGAGATGCAGTGATAAAATTCTTTATAGCCTCACTTAAATGTTTTAATAATGAGGTTAGTAATGCCACTAAGCACACTCCAGTATAGATATTTTTGGTTAGAAGATTATTGTATTCTCTTATCAATGGTTGGGCTTTACAACCTTTTTGTTGGGAGGCAGTGGATAATAAAGATATTTATTAATATTTGGGAAGACGTAACTAAGAATCTTGCTGCTTATCATAAAAAAATTAAGTAACAATTACTAGTAAATGTAAAGATGTAAGTTTAAAAGTTGGTAAGTTAGTGTTGATTGAAACATATTTTCTTAGCTCTAAGATGGATTATTTTAGTGCTAAGTTGGCTCCACAATGGGACCATTAAGATTTGTCATTTTCTCAAGCCTCTGACTTTGCTTTTGGAAGACCCACAATCTCCTACCACACAGGTTAAGATCCATATAAGTTATGTAAAAAAATATTGTGGCAATGTGTAAAATTATTGGGGGGCCCCTCAGTTTTCCTTTTGTCATTAGCTATAAGTTTGTTTTATATGGTGTTATTTTTAAGGAGTTTGTTACTTTTAATGCAATCCTTCGTTTCTACATTATGTCCCATGTTGTTATTTTTATGTTCTTGTAGGAAGGGTAATATGTAAGATGTATGCACTACACTATGATGTGACCCCTAATAGTGTGTGTGAGTTTGTGTAGGGCATGATATTTTGGTCTGGTTCCGCAGTTTTTGCTTTTGATGTGTTGAGCTCCTGAAACTTGTGGATAAGTACAGGATGAGTATAAAAGAATATCCCAAATTTGAAGGTCTATAATATCAAAACCAAACCACCTACAACCTTGATTGACCAATCAAATGAACCGTGGAACCGTGAAGTTTGTTTACCATACGTTCATAAATGTTCAATGTGACAACCATGAGTAGCCCGAACGACATCTATGTGATAATCAAACTTGTTCCGTGCTCTTGTCAGCATGTCTGGTGTTACGGTTTGGATGGCATTCGTAACTCATGGTTTGAAATGGTGAGGGGGTAGCGAGCTCGCATTTGACACGTCAATGTGAAGGGGACGGTCTGATGTTTCCTTTATGGTGCGCCACCCCATTGGCACCTAGCTGTTCACGGCTACCTAACGAGATGTTGCTGCAACGCTGGATTGGTCGAGGAGCAGCTGGTGACCAGGATCTTCATCACTGGTCCCCAAGAAGCCCGGATCTTACCCCATGCAATTTTTTTCTATGGGGGTACATAAAGGATCAAATGTTTCGTCCACCACTGCCGGCTAACAACGATGACCTCAAAACGAGAATTACGGACGCCATCCAAACTGTAACACCGGACATGCTGACAAGAGTGTGGAATGAGTTTGATTATCACGTAGATGTCGTTCGGGCCGCTCAAGATGGTCACATTGAACATTTATGAATGTAGAGTAAACAAACTTCACGGTTCCACGGTTCATTTGATTGGTCAATCAAGGTTGTAGGTTGTTTGGTTTTGATATTATAGACCTTCAAAGTTGGGGTATTCTTTTATACTCACACTCTATAAAGATCTGCAGTGATTGGATCGATCCGACCCGGAGGTTGTGTTCTGCAGCAAAGATTGGTCACCTTTTCTGTGGGATATCCTGCCTCTGGTGACTGGTCATCTGGTGTTCCTTCAGCAGGGGAGGATGTAACAGAGTTACATACCTGCATCACGTCGGCCTAGGCACATATCAGGGCCATTTACGTATTGAAAATGAGAAGTCGTCCTGGTGTCCATGCCCAGTGGTCTGAGTTTGATGGTATGGATCACATTAAGTCTGCTTCCCGTGGCGGCCTAGTTGGCTGCTGGTGCAAAACTGGGTGCTATTCCATCCTCATCCCCTCCCCTCCTCACCAGAACTTCTTCCCGTGACCAGCTGGTCAAGTACGTTACGTTGTAGTGTTACGTCAATGGAACACTTCATTGCTATTGCAGATCTTACTGCGGCTTCACAGAGGTTCCTCCACATCAGAGGCGATGGTGGTTGCAGATCACAACTATAAAACCATCACATACTGGAAGACAACGGACACACTGGGGAAGTCACACTATGGGAAACGTTTAATTATGTAATTTTACAAAAGAAAAGAAGATTAATATAATAACTTTATAATGTAGGGTGGCAAGTCAGTGTGCATGACAGTTAAGTAATGCTATTGTGTAAAAACCTTCCCATGTATGTTGTAATTTAGTTTTAATATGCAAGAAATATGGAGACAATTGTAATTTTTAAAGTAGGCTAAATTTTGTTACCACGGTTTAGAACTATTTTTATCGTGCCCAAAACTTTATTGTTCAATTGGCTAGTTTTTTGATATTATGCTTTTATAGACTGTTTAATGGTACCCCTTAACATTGGGTGTTATGTTTCTAAATGAGGACATTTTATATAATATTGTAAATGAAAGGAGAAAGAATAATAAATTTTATATATTTTTGCCAATACATCATCTTTTTGGGGGAGGATTCAAAAAATAGGGAGTGCCCATGAAAACATATAAGAAAAATTGAATTATCAAGCTATGAAACTATTTTCTTTTATGGTTACATACTCCTACTAGTATATCATGAGTCACATGATTGTGGAGTTGGGCTGTTTTTTTTAAATGTGACATTGTTCTGGAGACTCTGTTGCGTGTACAACACATATGATGCAATATTTAATATTTGTTGAATATTGTATTCAGAACAAAGTAACATCATGTGTGACTGACAATGCTTCTAACATGGTGAAAGTATTCAGGTATTTTATTCTATAATAAAATGTTTATGCGTGAAATTTGAAAATTGTGTTTCATTTCTAATGGCAACCTTGTGAAACACATTTTAACATTATTGATAGTATCTTTTATAGTAATGTTATCAAATCCATAAAAATAAGTTAGTTCGTGAACAAGTAATGTTTGGGAAAATCTTTGATCATTTGTCTTATTACATATAGAATATGTGTGCGTTTACTAAATACCTTTAGAAAAACCTATTCATGGATTTTAACTTTTCAGGGTTTATGGACATTATGACCATAGCATGGCAAGTACCAACAAATCTGAGTATGAAGAGTAAGAATGCATACAGGCAGTTGGTATTGTAAAAATTCTTGAAGAAAATGAGTATTCTGTGTCTGTCTGTCTCCCACGTCACGAAAGATGTGCTTTGCATACGTTAAACCCAGTAGCTGAAAATATTATGGCGGCACAATATGCAAGTAGTAGTCACAAAAAATTATCGGAGTTCTTCCATATGGACCAAACAAAATTCACCAACACTGCTGGCTGACAAAACAAAAGAAACACTTGGTAGATACTTAGTGGTATCATGCACAACAAGGTGGAACTCTACCGACAATCCAGTTATTTGCATCAATTTGATCCGAAGTGAATAAGAAGAAAGTGTTCACCCGTTGATGCAGCTAGATTAGTTTGTTTGTCATCCAAAGAAATAAAATTCTTGAAGGAGTATGCAGTAAAATGACGTGCAGCAATTAAAAGTTACACTTCATCTGCTCAGTTATGTTTTCAATGCCTCAGAAGAAAATTTTTTTTTTTTTAGAACATTTAATAATTTTTTGAGTAATATTCTATTTATTTTTATTCATTAACCAATTTGACAAGAAAATCTGCACAGTATTCTAGTTTTGTGTTCTTGGTACTATATATATAACATTGCAGTTAAAGCAGCTATATCTTTGGTAAAACTAATTTATGCTTTTATTACCGGTATTAGACCCTCAGGCCAAAAGCACAGCTATTCTCCAAGGTGACAAAAAGGTGTCCATGGGTTCCTTTCACCATCACTAATGAGCTTACTTCGTCATCTGGACAAAAAAAAATCTGGATTTCTCTACTGTGACACACTGGGGAATGTTAATGAGAATGGCGTGAGAAACAGGTAAGCAAATTGAAACAAGCTTGTGAAAAAAAAAAGATTATATTTAAATTAAAATATTATCAAGTAGTCAACACAAAATTTCAGAGATTGCCGAAAGTTTATACAACATTTTAATTCAAACACCTTTTTCTATGTAAATAGTAAAGTGCACAAGCCAGTCGCTTCAAGAATAAAAGGCTAAATACTATATTTATGTGTTGCAGGTTCAAAGGCACTCTACGGGAAAACAATTATGTCATTGCATCACGTCTGTATCCAAGATTTAAACTAAAGTTGATTCCAGATGCAGAGAAACAGAAGGAAGCACAAGATTGGGTAGTTCATGCAGCAAAACATGAGCGCGATGATGGAAGCACACCATATTAAACCACATATAGTAATCCTGATAAGTTCACGGGATTTTTTAACTTGAATGTGAAGAAAGTTTGTCCTTGGCAGATGAATGCCATCAAATCATACAATGGCTTCATGAGCCTACAACTGCGCAGTCACAAGACAGTTTAAAACTTGCACCACCGATGGCGAAAAAAGGTTCATCAAATATAACACAGCTCTGACATATAGCGTAACTGCAGAGAGATTATTCAGCATTGTAAAAAAATGTGTATTCCTCTAAAAGGACAGATATATCAAATTGAGATGCAGCTTCTACTGAAAGCCACTTTTAAGGCTTAATTCGACAAGATAGACCAAAAAAGTAACATGTAATCTGTAAATTCTAACTTTGAAAGGCAGCTTCTACTGAAATCAAAGTTTTAAGCTTAATTTGATAAGATAATAAGCAAATAATAAGTAATCTGTAAATTCTAACTTTGAAATGCAGCTTATACTAAAAGCAAATTTTAAGGGTTAATTTGATAACATAAATAAACAAGTATTGTGAATAATAAAAGTTGTATTGTTTTATTGTATTTACTATTAACGAAAACTGTGGTACAAAATGTCTTAAAAAAGAGCTTGAAATGAGTTTAACTCCACGAAAAGGAGTCTCATAGCGTGAGCTAGCTCTTTTTTTTATAAATGAATGAGTTGAGTTAAACTCCAATTTCAAAAGAGTTTCCCTATCATTGGTGTATGAGACTGTTTACAATGTTAGGCACCATCTTGCTTGTTGTCACTATAGTTATTGACAAAATAAACAACACAAATTGTGTGCTTGGATTTCTCATCTTACTCCATTGGATGCTTGTCCATTTTAATATTTATTTTGGTTAAGGCTGTCCTTTCATCAAAGTAAGCTAACCCACATCAATATGGAGAAACTAAATACCTTGTAAACATTATTTTCCCCTCCATTAGAGAAAGTCACTAAAAAAATATAAACGTATAATGTTCACAATGTGATATCATGAATAACACAAATATTTTAATGACCTGTAAAATAATCACTAATTGAACCATTATCAGTAGACACTGTTAAAAATCACAAAATAAACATAAATATAGTCAAAAATTGTGAAGAATTATGTTACACTTTTTGAAACATGCCATCATTGTTTGGACAGCTGAAATACAGGTGTCGCATGGTAATGTTTTTGTTTACACATGTTGAAGGCTATATTATCAGTGCCTGAAAGTAGTTTCAGAAAAATGTGAACTTACTGTGAATAGACTATATATGCATATGTACATAAACGTGTGTGCATGTGTGCAAGCACACATACACACATTTATAAAAATATATATTTTCAAAATGATTACAAGTCAATATCGATTTTACTCTCGTTCTTACGAACGGATTCAGCATAACAACCATCAAGTGAAGAAGCATTGGCTTATTTGTTACAGACAGCTGTGAAACACACACGCCATTAACTGCCAAGCTGAACTGACTAGGAAGATATTGCCACTGGTCAACTGATGAACAAAACAATGGTGCAATATGGCACACAAAAACCAATACCTACATCCTATAAAACATATTAATAACCTAGACTTATGAACAATTCTAAAGGGGTTAAGAAGTGATAGTATTTTTCAACGTAAATTCAATTAAAATTAACTTTGTACCCAAAACTGAGAATTACTTTGATCCAGCTCCAAAGTATGTTTACTTAGCCAACCTCAAACAACTAGCTATACACATATGCTCTTGTCTTCAACAAATTATTATAATGGTGATTATTTCTGAATTTTCACAACAGCTATTCACAATTATATGATAAAAAAAATGTGGTTGCACAGCAGTTATTGTGCAGGCGAGGAAAATCGTGTTAACACCTTAAAAATAAACTATACAACTGCACAATGTTAATTTTTTTCATTTATTTACAAATTTATAAAATTTTTGGCAACAGCTGATGCCCGAAATGACATACACAAAAAACTGTATATAACTTGCAAATAAGCAAACCTTAATAAGAGTAACAAACAAAGCAGGGCAGAAACAAAACAGAAATAAACAATTCACAATAACTAAACTAACAAATCATTAGTGGACAAACAAGTTAACGAATAAAACTAAATTGAATAATAGAGAAAAACATAAGCAACTAACAAGTTAGTTTAAGCCTATGTCTAAACATGGACAAAATTACACTACATAAAAACCAACACTACAGAAAAGCATCTAGGGAATATCTGAGGCAGTACCAATAGGAAACGTTAAAAAAAAAAAAAAAAACACAAAAATGTTGTTAAATGCTATTAAATGTTATTAACCCTCATAAAATTATGTTTAAGATCATCAAAATAAAACTTATCAATATTTTATTTTTAGAAATGGTTAAATGAATTGAAATGTTTGTTAAAATTATTAATACAGATACAAATCATGTTGTTACATGGGTTTAAAGCCAGCAAAAGATGGATTTTGAAACTGATTTAATTTAAAATTATAGTACAGTCAATTTAAGGGGTAATTAAGTTTTGCCTGAACTGGCCATCAAACCTAATTTTCTAACTTATAATTTTTTTTTAATTAACACTGTTACAACTGTTAAAGTATCTAGTTTCAAGTGTTAAGTAAAATTCCTTATGATAGCGCCACTTGTCAGTTCTTCTATCTCTATGGTTTCTTCTTTGTCACATTATCTTCTATGCTATCTTGTTCAGTTGTGTTGTGTTGTTCGTCCGGGACAGTACTTGTCCGATCGTTTATAATAAAGTGCTTTTAGTATTCAAGGCATTTTACTTCAATAACAACAACACCGATATCATAATTGTGGCACATGCCAAATTAATTTTTTACTAAAAAAAACCGGTTTTACAAAATGTAATTATTGTCACATGTTACAATACTACACAATAATAAAAATACTCAGTTGTACTCCTGAAAGGAGGAACAAAGACTGCTTGTCTGAGCCGCAGCGGTGAGCAAACAGATGAAATACAAGATCATAAGCAGGTACATTTTTTCTTTTTTTTTATTAGTTTGTAAGTGTGGTAACTTTATTTGTAGTATTACAAAGGAAACGTTATATGCTAGTTTAAAACCTTTTTTAAAGCTTTTTACAGACAATGTGACACCAAGACACTGATAGCCTAGCTTGGACAGCTACCAAGGTAGTGTTGGATGTCTTCCTTAAATGAGAAAAATGACAAGTTAAACATTTTGTGTAATAGTGTGAAGAAAAGAGGTAAGGAGAAATTAATATTATATTCCTGCATCTGATAGGGGCAGAGTAAATCAATAGTAGTTGTCCCCAAGCACGCGAGAGTCCAGTACTTGCCTGTGGCCAGACTATTAAGAAACATTGAAATTGAGGTAACTTCTTAAGTTTTATCTTCATTTAGGTGCAAGTGGTTAATTTTCCATCAGTAAAATATCATCAATGTCTTTATGAAGTAGATCATCTTCCACTGGAGATTTTCTACCTAATTTTTAAATCCTCTGCATAAAGAAAGGGTTGGGAATATTTTATTACATTAGTATATCATTGATAAAAATATTTTTTTAAAAAATAGGAGTTATATAATTTTCTTGTGGAACACCTGAGGTAGTGGGGAAGAAAGAGAAAAGCTTGTTATGTATTCGAGCAAGGAAGTTTCTTTTACTTAAGTATTTTTCTATAAATATATAAGTTCAAGCATTTTAAGTTTGTTATTAGTACATTATGGTCAACTTGCCCTTTACAGATTACTTAATATAAACTGGATTTAAAAAAACTAAATAGATTTGTGAATGTTGCAATTAGAAGATTTGATTTTAAATAATAATCACCTTCACCATCACCATCTTTTTTTTAATTTTATGGATAGGACATAACAGTAAAACAGTTCTATAAGTTGTGCATTGAAGTTTACTTCATTTTTTTTTATAAATTGGGGATAATGGTGGCAGTTTCCAAAATTTTGAATAACCTATCTTTAAATTAGCTAAAAAAAACACAGTGATGGTTCTAGTAAAATAGAGTCTCCTTTAACTATGAAATTGTACCGTAGTACCAGACTCATGGATAATTCAAAACAGGCTATAATCCAAGGCTGAGAGTTGTTGGAAAGTGGTGCGCATGAACTTGGGTATAGAGAATAAATAAAGGAAAACAGTTTCACAAAAGTATCAGCAATTTTTTGATGATCAAGAGATTTAAATCTTGTAACTATATCTTATATTGTAATAATTTGATTAAGTGAGATAAGAACAATAGTTAGAATTTAAAGGTTTTTCTTTAAGATCTATTTAAGTGTATAACTACTTTTGGTAATAGAGACCTTTAGCATAGAAAGTACCTGGGTGTTGAATAATTCTCAATTTATAGGCATTTATGATTTGATGACTATGTATAGCTTTAATTTTTTTATAGAAAACTTTACTTTGTTTTATAATTTTAAGAATAGCTAATGTGTAGCATATCATTATAAAGTGGCAGTATACTAATTTTTTTAATTGATTCCTAGAGGATGTGATTTACTTTAACCATTATTCAGAGTGTCTTTTTTTTTTTTTAAGTAAAAAGTTTTTTTTAAAGCAAGTCTAAAATTTTATTATTTACTAAGGTCCTTAGGGATTTCAGGAGGAACCGAAATGAAGATAATTTACTGTCAAGAATTTTAATATGTTCTCACCAAGATTTTTAACAATTTGTTGTGGTAACATATTAGAAATATTAAGTAGTGATTCAATATTATTTAAAGCTTGGGCTGTTTGCTTTTCACATGTTACAAGTTCATCATTAATCTTCAATTTTATATTATTAAAAT
>NQII01000709.1:558563-610629 GCA_002778355.1 Clitarchus hookeri
GGGGGGGGGGGGTCCCAGTTATGGTTTTTAAATACATATAATTGTAAATAATCCCTCGTTGCTTGATTGGTGTCTGGAGATATCTTACTTGTAATGCCAACTTTTTCTCAGAAAATTGATGTGGAAAAGGTTTTCCCTTACGTGTATGAGCCAGAAGCAGAATAGGATGAAAGTAACAAACAACTGGACATGCACAACAACATTAACTGGTGCAAATGTGAAATGTGTGTTGGCATGCCAAGACCCAAAGAAAACATGTACAACCATGAGAGTACTATCATTTCTAACGAGTGAAGAACTGCTTAATTTATTACTACACACATAGCCTTCCCTCCCATAGTTTTAAATATAGATACTCTCAACACTGCTAGACTGTGATGTTGGTGCACGCAAGAACAGAATTTGAAAGACAAGCGCTAGGAAACACCACTAACAGGGTTCTATGTTTTGTGGGATACAAACATTTGTAAATTTGGTTAATACTTGAGCACCCTTGGGGAAAAGAAATAGAAGAGTAATCCCTCCAGGTCTTGTTGAAAAAGTAAGAAGAGAATATCGAGATGGAATTTAACGAAGATTTAAACTAGTTAACGGATGTACTTTAACTATGTTCGAGGCAATACGATGTTCAACATTTTATAAAAATATATTTCACAAGTTTTATTTATAAAAGTTAATGTTACAAAATCTGCAGTAGTTAATCCTTTCTAACAATACATTTTTTTAGCCTTCTCTAAATATGTTGCTTGCTTTAAAATGTTTACATTATTGCATATAGTTTCAAATAACACCACCCATCAATAATGAACACCTTTATTTCTTTTAATAATAAATTATAGGCAAAACGTGTTTAATTACTTCAATTTCTCTTGTTATGTAAAATGAGACTTCTGTCATCCACCAAACTGATGGTCACTGAGGTAAGTGAAAACTACATTGTTTAGAAGCATTAAGTACGAGATATGAACTAAGGGGAGCATTCAGCAACACCAAAGTTACACATGTTTTCCTTACCTGCACATTCAAAGGGCCACTGTGACAGAGCGGCTAGAGCACTTGGCTCCGACCAAGGTGAACCGGGTTTGATTCCCGGCAGGATAGTTTCTGGATTTTTGTACATGAAAATTGTGCCGGGTGATCCCACTCAGCAGGTTTTCTCAGGGATCTCCCTTGCAGGCCGGCACTGCTCCATACTCACCTCGCTTCAACCTCATCTGCTCTCAAGCCACCCAAACATCTCCACTCCACTCCTCTCCACTCAGATTCTAACAACTGTGTGTACACTTTGTCTGGGAATCATGAAAAATGATGTATCTTTCCCGAAATTTAGAGCAAGGTACTGGCACAATACAATTTGGTTGATTAGTAGCACTATAAAGGTCACTGTCAAGTTCCGACCAGTTTTTCCCTTTAACCCCGAGAGAATTTCTTTCTGCCATTCACACCCACTCATTTTTTTAGTGGCTTAGATAATTTTAATTTAGAACATTTGCTCGATCGCCCTGTGTTGTTGTTATACAAAATAGACGAGACTGTATGTACAACCATCCCATTATAACTGAAATTGTTACTTTACTGTTCATACTTCAAAGCAACACTTTGAAACAACTCTAGTTCTGTAGTTTACATATGTGGCAATAATTTTTTGTATGCTTCACATCATCCAGTAATTGTTTATCATTTAAAACAGAGCACAACAGACAATTATCATGACTATTTGGTTGAAGTTACTTTTTTTTTTTTGCATACATAATACCTCAATGTGCTCGCAGATATTAACCAATTTGTTTTCATTTCACTTGTGTAAGTCGGTTAAATTAGGCAATATAGACGTAAATTTTCCAAGTTGTTTTTCTTCATTGCTATCACATGTTAGTTAATGATTTTGAAAGATGCCAGACATAAAATTCATGAGTTATGAGTCTGATGCTATTCACCTCCCTTTGATATGATATACAGGGAGGGTCATAGGGTAAAAGTTACCTTTACCAGGCACAGACTATGGGTGCCTTGAATGTTGAGGATAAACAATAATGTAGTCACTCAGTGTTTCAGTTGACTGGGTTATATTTGTTTTAAAAGAACACACTTTTACATTTAACTCCGAGATGGTACCTTGTGAGTTGGGAGCGTAGAGGGCAGATTACAGTAATCCTGCTAACGTTTCCGATGCTGTGGGGAACGTCCCTGAGCGACAATGCTGGTACTTAGCTGTATTGGTAGTTCTGGGTGTTCCGGCGATAGGTTGAGGTCTGGTAAGTTGGGCGGCCTTTCACAGGCCCTCGGTTGTTCTCGTTGGCGTGGTGGATACAGCTGGTGTCCTTCTTCCGCAGCTGACCCTCCGGCTTCGATGACGGCTCTTCTTCGGCGACTTCACGATACGACTGATCCTCTCTCCTCTCGGCGCGACGACTGATCCGACTGATCCCGACATGGAGCTCCTGATGAGCCCCCACCCGTCTGCCGCCTCACAGCGCAGCCGCCGCACAACTAACTTTATATCACTGATTCTGCTGGGGTTTGATCCCTGGCCTCAACTAACAGACTGACGCGGCGCTTCTGGGCGACATCACCCCAGACCGCCTCCTCTCCTTCCGCCTTGCAGCGAGGCCCACGAACAACTGCCTCCCTCCTTTATCTGTCAGGCCTACTTANGGCCCTACTGCCAAACACGGTCAGCCCTTCTCCCGTGGCTAACTAGCATTGTGTCGGCGAAACTCGAGCTTACCTCAGCATTTCTTCGGCACGTGTTCATGTTCTCATGCGTTTTACTAGGGGAGGGAGGGAGGGAGGACCTTCCTCGGTGCATCAATGATTTGACAGCTTAACTCTGCGTACCCTTGACACGTGTTAATTGCTTGTCCGCCCTCTCGGGTCGACCTGGCCTAGCGGCACATGTCCCACAGCGCGTGTCTACTGAGGGCGCAAGCAGGGGGTAAGATCGCAGGGGGTGTCAGCGGCGCTTCTAACAATGCGGTACGCGTCAAGTCGACAGTTTGTGCTCCTTAATTTAAGTATCCCATTTTGCCTATCAGAAAGAAAAGAGTACGATTTAATTTTTGTTTAAATCATTCTAACAGTGTGTCTAACAAAGGGGGATTTTTCAAGTTCTCTGCTTTTTTGCAATACCATAGAGTCAACAATTTTGCCACTATTTTATGTCTATTACTATGTATATAATATACTTTGCGCTGAATCCAAGACTATCAAATTGTCCATATCCAGTCAACCACACGTCTGATTTAAAGGCACTGCAAGACTCAATATTGCTGGATTTACATAATGGTTTTACAATTTTATAATAAGCAGAATGAGATATAGAAAACAATCTCAGAGATTCTGAGAAGTTTATGAACAAAGAATATCCTAAGCCACATACATACATGGCTGTTGCTAGCTGAATAATAAAGGTAGATTGTTTAAAGATATTTTTTTAGGATCACCAACAACAGTGTGTCCTTTTGTAAATTCTGTTGTAACTGTAACTGAAGGTCCTTTGTGAGTCAGTTTCACCCCACACACAATACTGCCACATTTTGAAAAGAAGAAAAGCTATTGAAGCAGGCACTTTCAAAAAATTAAGAAATATTTCCCTGCTAATAATTTTTCTTGGCTCTCCATGAAGATGAAGGACTCTCTTGTACACAGATGTCATCTGCATTTTCATCTGCTTTGCTATCACTTTAAGACTCACTCAATGTGAGTGATGAATCAAACTAATTACCATAATTCATAATGTCGCTCCCCTGGCTGAAAATGTTTCTGCAAAATTCATACCCTTTTCACACTGAATTTCTAGAGTCCTATATTATTTTTGCTCTTCAGTGTTTGTTACCACTATACTACTTTTGAGAAGAGAACCAGTCTCTATCTACATTGTACAGGAACACAAAGCAGAACAAGCACTTTCTTCAAAAACGTTGCTAACTTTTCTTCTTTCTTTATGTAAATGCTGGAAAATTTCTTCTTTGATTGTGTGTCTACTTCACCTTTGTTTATGCTTGCAACTGCAGTTTCAACAATGTTGCAGTTTTTACTACTAAACAAGGATATCTGTAGTGCAATGAAAGTGCCATGTCACAATCTTGGAAATGCATAGAACACACAATAGTATGTTTCTTCTGAGTAAAGGATTTACTGTTTATTCTTTTCACCCTCTGGTTACAACGAACAGGTAATTTGTCTCTAATCGGAAAACTATGGACAGAAACTCTTAGGAATTGTTATAAATCACATGTTTAAAAAATAAGTGCACAAAACTGGTATACACAAAAAACATATAAGGTAACATGAGCGAGTGTGTGGATAGCAGAACTTGATAAATGAAACTGACTTTACACTATATGCTGCCCTGAGCCACCAGTGACATCACGTGCTGCCACTGTGTATACTATGTATGGCTTTAGCTCGAGAACCAGGCATCGTAATGAGATGGAATTTCAACAATAAAACTTTTCTCGCCATTTTGCACTTTTAATGCAAAAGTTAATTTAAGTAAATAGCTCCTTTAATTATACTGTTACTGGACCAGGTTTCTGTACGACAGACTACAGGTTGGTTGGATAGTTAATGAAATGAATACCTAAGTTCATCTAAGTCACAGTACATAGGGAACAGCACCTTTGTTCTTAGATGAAAAAATGTATGCACGACCTTCAGAAAGGTTATTCTGCTTAAATCTGTGTTGACACCTTGGTGGGCTTCTTTTGTGCATTATGTAAGGAAAGTGAGACACCTGTACTTTTGTTACAACAATGCGCCAGTTTAAACCAGTCATCAGTTTTCTCTATTGTTTGTCTTGCAGGCTGTTTTTCTGACCCAACTTCGTTGTTGCCTTTGTTAAGTCCTGCCATCTTCTGATGACCTGGATAAAACATTATTAAAATAAAGGAGGAGATCCCCTCAATGAAAATTTAAAAACCATAACAATGAACTAGAATAAACTCTAACTCAGAAATAAAAGCGAAAGCTATAAACCATGGTGTTTTGCAATTTTAATAGTGTTATGAGAAAACAGGCTGAATTATTAATCAAAAGAGATTAGGAATTCTTGTCACTCATTTACAATGGTCATGCACAATGACTTTTTATACATGAAAATAATTCTGTGTTAGATTTTCTGGATTTTATATTGTCCCCCATTAATATGAAATGTGATAGTGGCCATGGCAGGGCAATAGATACATTGTCTTTTAAACATGTGGGTGGAGATGAAATAAATACCCACAACGACTACTATTACAGTAAGAATGTCAACAGTCTATAGACAGTGAATAAGTGTATATATACATGAACTCCAAACATAAAGAAAGTGCTGCAAAATCAGTCAATCAGTCAGCCCAAATGCAAAACACAAATAGTGGAATTAAGGAGCGAAAACCCGGTTCTGAAGACCTTACTTGATGATAGCAAGCCGAATTTTGAAACATTCATCAACTCAAATATTGTACAAAAATCTATATAAAGGTACTATTTCCCAGGTCTTATTCAGTTAAGTTTTATAGAAAAAAGTTCCAGCACAACCTACAAAAGAAGCTCAATTGCAACACAAGACTGCCAGCTAAGCAACAATAAACAAAGTAATTTAATCCAGACCACCATTATATATTATCATATAAAAATAATGGTGAAAAAAACAGAGGTTTCAATTTCAATATTTCTACTGAAGAACTAAACTTTTTAATACTGTTAATGCATGAATAACACAATATCTTTAGTGTTCAATATTAATCATTTAACATTTGAAACTGACAAGTGAAATTTCATATTTATGCTTAAAGTATTAAAACTTAATTTCCTTACTTTAAGAATTGTTTGACATAGACAAGTATAATTTATGTTGAATATATCCATAACTGCTATTCCTAATCAATAATTTTCACTTTGAAGTTTTAACAAACAACTTAAAAGCATCACCACCTCAAAGAGTAATTCCCATGCACAGTTTCTGTTGACACCGGTTGGCACAAGTTGTAAAGTAAATCAGCAAGCATTCTTTCAATACAAAAGGCTATATTTTGTTCACATATAATAGTGAAGATAATCTATGGGAGAAAAATTTTTACATTCAGGCCATTATAAATACATCCCATAAAATAATTTGTTTATACACTGGTAAACCGTTTCATTGGCTGCACTAAAAAATCTTAAGAGTTTACGGGATGGTGACTGACTATACTACCGAATCATACATACAACTGTAAAAATGTTTTTCATTATAACTACTTACAGCAAGTTTGCAAGATATTTACATGCACCTGTAAGATTGGCATCATAGAACTGTTTATTATACACTACTAAATGGAAGTGCAGGCACTAAATATTTACTATGTTCACACTGCCTAGAAACAATAACCATTGGAATCAAGTTACAACAGTTTACAGCAATTGGCATTTTGACAGATGTGCCAACCTGAGCATCAAAAACAAACACACATTTCTCAAAAAAAAATGAACCTACGAATAATACAATTCTGTTTTCACAATTGACAAAATGGTTTATGAAAGAAAATCAAAACTAAAATTTTGAATGTAACATCTGAAATTTAAGTCTCAAAAAACTTTTGCTAAAGGATTACAGTGTGTGTTCCTAAAACATGTTATATTTCCTTTTATAAAATTAATAAAATCTGTTTGCAACGACATCAAATAAAAAAAATTTATATCAAATTTGTAAGCCTCCATTTTATCATGTGATCAACAGTGTGGGCAAGAATCCTTTAAAACTCATTGTAGGGTAATTTTTCTTTTCCTATTATGATATATATACAAAGTTTCCAAGAGTTCCTTACCTACATGCAAAATAAATGCAATGTACAACATAAACATGCTTATACACAAGCCTAATCTGTACCAGTGCTACAAGACACAACTTATACTTGACACATAATAAAAAATTTATACTAATAACTTGAATTATACAATTAATTTCGACAAAAAATTTATCAATTTTAAAAGAGAACAGAAAACAAAAACACAAACATTAAAAATTGCAACGTTACCTTTTGGTTGAGCAGCTATTCTGCTCTGAGTAGGTAGTGGATGTTTGTCATAGTTAGGGTCTTCCACCTCTTGACATCTATATGATAAATTTCTCAGCACACAAACACAGTTTTCCACACTCTTGTTGCCAATATTAGATTTGTCAATGGCAGATCTAACCACATATAACAATGAGTCCACCAAACCTTCACATTCCCTAAGTTTTTTCCTTGCATATTCTCCAGCAGAACTGACATTTCTGAAAAGACACAATCATAACTATAAGAAAATTATAATTATCATCACATAAATACATGAAAAAGGGTTTTCAAAGAACCAAACACTTATTTCATCCAAATATATATCCATACAAATGTTTTTATTTTATTTTAAAATAAAAACAATTAAAATAAAATAAAAAGTTTGTGATGAAATGTAAGAGAAAATTCTAAAAAAAAGAACTCCGAAAAATATTTATATCAAACATTTTGCAAGCATGGCATGTTATCAGCCTTTGTATTGTTTGAAACAATAGACAATATGAAGCAACATGATGTGGGAGTTTTCCTTAGAAAGTTTACACTCACTGTATGCAGAAATTTTTCCTTTATAGATTAATAAACAAGAACTTACATATTACTTTATTTTTTCCAATTAAATAAGAATGACAACAATAGTTATGAGCAAAGCCTATCAATAGGTAAACTTTAAAAAAATTTGTAAGTAAATTTTTGTACATAAATTAATAACTATCAACATATTAATTTCCATTGATCCACATTGTGGGCTAAAACAGTAATCTGATGGGTAGTGTAAGAATAGGCAAATACATTATGGAAATTCCGAGTTTGCATGGAATGACAATAGAAAATCCACATGATACATTGTTAGGCAAAATGATCTGATGATTTTCAAAATGAGATACATCAATTACATGTGAATGTAGTTTGTTTTGAATTTTTTGGTCTCATTCATTTTTGCATTGTATAATACAAAAGATCAAAAATTAATTTCTGAAAATAACACCATCCAAACAATGTTCATTCTTTCTCATATATTCCTGTAGCCAGCACGCAAAATTCAGCACCGCTTACTGCAGCATGTCCTGCGGTTATTTATTATGCAGGATTTGTCAATGAAAACTCTCAATTTGAAGTAACCCTAAAGAATCACACACACAGTGAGATCAGGCAATTGAGCAGGCCAGAGTACATAGCCATGATGGAACATGACGTGGCCAGGAAACAATTTCTAGACATAGGCCATTTAAGCCTGTACTGTACTGTATACACAGTGGCACCATCTTGTTGGAACCAAATTCTGTGATGTCTGCATCTGCAAAGCTTTGGTGCAAGGAAGTTGCAAAACATTTAAATGTAGAGCTTCAGAGTTTTAATTGCTCAATCATTTTTCTCGAAAAAATAGAGGCTAACTATCCCGAATCCACCCACACTGCACTACAACATTACACGTTCAGTGTGAAGGGAACTTTCATGTAGGATGTGTGGATTTGTGTCTGACCAATATAGACAGTTTTGCTTGTTGATGATACTGGACAAGTGGAAGTGTGCTTCATGGTTCATTATGATAATCATGTCGTCATTCATCATTGGAAGCATTCTTCTCCAAAATTTTTTCTATTTTTCCAATCACCATGATTAAATTTTTGCACAAACATAATTTTGTAAGGGTGGAAATTTAAGTCCTTATGCAGTATTCTCTTTACCGACCGACAGGATAGACGTAGAGCTGAGGCGTGTCAGACTGCTGACCATTGATGGCTGTTCTGAATTGCTTGTCTCAAAGGCCTCAATTTTCTCCAGCGTACAGGCACTTCTGGGCCTTCTTAGTGCCATGCGCTTTTGTGCTGATGCAGTCATTCTGAAGATTCCCACCCACAACAGAATCGTGTTGCAAGTTGGTACATGGCTATGTCAACCCACATTAAAATTATGTTGGAATCTAAGCTGCCTAACCACTATAGATTCTCCTGTTTTAAAAAACATCTTCACTACAAACACCCAATACATAACATTCCACGGCACCATCGCAACTGAAATGGTGTCACATGTAAAAGTTATCCCCACCCTGCCCACAGCAATATGATTCTCCTAGTCACAATTACAGTAAAAATAAAAAAATAAAAATCAGTTATTTTTGCCCAAACCCGTATAACCATTATTCCCAGTGAATCTTGTTGGAATCAAAATCAAAACTTTCTATGTACATATAAATTGAAAATTTTAATTGCACAATCAACCCAAACATGATTATTAGAATAATATACACACCATAAAATATAGCAAGCTATCACACAATTTATAAAGCTTCAGTAGTTGCCTATCTGTAAACTACAGTCTGTAATTCACATTTTGAGTTATCAAATGTTAATCTGGGAACATTGATAATTTTATTGCATTCATCTGACTTAATATTTAAAATGTTCTATTACACACTTCTATGAACTATGTAAAGCTTAATGCATGTAAAAAATAAATTTCTCTCAAAAATATTCCAGATCTTCTGCAACATTTAAATTTCCAGTCCCATATTATAATTGCAAATTGAACAATAAATTAATGTTTAAAAAACTCACTAATGACCACAAGAACAAGTAAAAAAAAAAATGCATTGAAATGTAACAATAAACCTTCCCGTCACACCACATACATGTAATCCATTTAACATGCAAGCCACCTGTTACAAAAAAATAGGCGACTCTGAAAGCATCCATCAAATATCACTAGAAAGTATAGGCTGTTCACGGTAAAGTGAGCTCTCTTGATGCCCTAGTTACTTTTTCTTTAAGCCATTTTTTTCTCCTGTAACCACCTTTTAAAATAAATATCGCCATGTAAGTAATAAACATAGTGTGAATATTCCACCAAACTTTCAAGTTAACGTCTAAGGCTAAAAAAAATATATTTATTGACTATTATTCCAAATGAGAAGACTTTCAAAAGTGCTTCCTTTACCGTGAACAGCTTATACCATGATACTTTGTTTTTAAAAGAAGCATTCTGGAAATGTTAACATGATGTCACTATGGTGGCTTCATTAATTATTTTGACGAAAATATGCAATGATATATTCTGTGACACAAATTGTGAGCTGCTGACATAGCAGAAGTTAGGCTACATCCTGAATTCTGTACATAAATGGAATCTATAATTTAGTAACACATCTGTTAAAGAGTTTTTTTTTTTAGAAAAATAACTATAGTGCACACATGTAACTAAATATAATAGTATAATGAAGAGAGAACACACAACCCTTTAGTCATTAATTACTCGCCGCCTTTAAGTACAACAACGTAGGATTATTTAAGTTGTAAATTCGTAAATTTTAGAAATTGTCATAAACACTTAAGTAACAATCAAAGATATTTAAGCAAACTTAACTTTAATACATAACTTTTATAATAGTAAAGTTACTAATTAATAATGTTCACTTTCCCACTAAAGCAGAATATATTTCATTTAACCTTTAGTTTCTATGATAAAGATAAATTGAGAAAGGCAGGTACTTTTCCAGTATGTCCACTTCTTTACTTCTTTATGACCAATCATCTTAAAATGTTCAGGAAAGAAATTTTTACATGCACGCAAAAGTAAATTATTATCTATGCAAAATACTATTTGTTGTAACTTGTTAGTCACTGAGAGATGTTTTCCTTTATGCATCGCCACACTGGAATTAATTTTTGAAAATATGTGGGTGTGTATACACCTGGAAGACATTATTGTTACAATTTTACTTACAACACTTGTGTATAGTTACATATGCACCTCTACTACAAAAAACAGTGTATTATCACCTAATTCTCCAACATCAGCTTGTAATTGTACACTTTAATTAATATTATCAGCATTATAGTAACAATTCAATTGTTTTTATTTATTACCATTGTTTCTACTATTCTTAACCCTCAGATGGGTGCAACTCATCTGACAGATTCATAGCTCATAACTTAAATAATATCTCTATGTTTTCTTGGGCACAGTATATGAACTTCCTAGTATCTTCCTCTCTGACCTTGTTCTGTGGATGGTCGTATTTGTGGCCTTGTGGTGTATAGATTTTTTTTTTACTGTAGCACATATAATCTCACAGATTCATTGTTCCCATTTGTGATATTTTTAGTATGTTTTCAACTGGGTGTTCTGCATCACATAACTCGTTCAAGCATTATAAAATAAATATTATAGGTGCATTTTAATATTCAATTGTAGTAAACAGTCTTTCTATTTTTAAGAAATCTGAAAGATGAGTTGCACCTTATTATGGTATAAATGTTTTTCCATGGCAGATGTCATGCACAAAAATGGACAAACGTAAGTAATTATATTTTCCATACAACCCCAAAAATGCCAAATTTTACTGCAAATGTAAATGGAATCTAATGATGACAGCAAGTTCAAGGATGAAAGTGAAACAGATGCTGATGATCATTTTGAACAAAGGGCTGAAGACTCTTGAAAGTGTACAGGAAACTTCATCTTCAGAAAGTGAATCTAGTTTTGAAGAAAATGAAGATGACTTCTTCCTTGGGTAAGACAAAGTGAACAAAATGGAAAAAAACAAAATTTTCACAATATGTAAACACAAACCACAGAACACATTAGTGCACTTGCCAGGTGTCGTATGACTTGCATTACAGGCACAAACTACTTGATTACTGAGAATATTTCATATGTGAAGAAATACTGGTGACTATCATTCAACACACACAAGAATACAGTGAAATTGTTTGACCACAGTACACACGTGACAGGGATGAAAATGTCACAGAAGTTAATGTACTGAAAGTATTTGTTGGTCTGCTTTCATGCAGGTGTATTACGAAGTAACAGGCTGAGCTTGGAAGAGTTAAGAGTTGAGTTCAAAGATTTTGGCGGCTCTTTAACAACGAGGTCTTGAGAGCCGATGAGGGTGAAATGAGGTGATAATGGAGCAGCACTGGAATTCAAGGCCGGGGGAAATGGCAGATCTCAGAGAAAATCCGCCGACCAGCAGCATTGTCCAGCAAAATTCCCATTTGTGAAAATCCGGGAGAGGCTCAGCCGGGGATGGAAACCAATTCACATTGGTGAGAGGCAAGCAGGCTAACCACTCAGCCACCACGAACCCTTGGAATAGTTATGGGAAGATGATGGTTGTGGAGTTGAAATGTTCTGCCTAGTGATGAGTTTGAAACAATTCAAGTTTCTTCTTTGCTGTATCCGGTTTGATGAGCGAGAAAACTCAGGAAGAAAGGGAAAAGGTGGATAAGCTGGCTGCTGTTCATAAGGTTTTTACACCATTTGTTGAAAACTGTAAGAAAAACTATTCACCTGGAACAAATGTAACAACTGACAAGATGCTGCCTAGTTTCAGAGGAAGATGTTCATTCAGGCAATAAATACACACTTTGTCACACACAAATTACATAAGTTTTGCATTAGTTGATTATAAAGTTTGGTATTCTTATAACTTTGAAATTTATCCTGGAAAACAAGTGCCATTTCAGATGAGTTACAAACCTATTGCCATTGTCAAAAGACTTTCTGGACTATAATAATGGGCATAATTTAATAGTCTACATCTGGTTCACTGATAAAAGAACTTGTGGACTTCCTAGAAACCAAAAACTTATCTTCCATAGGCACTGTGAAGAAAAATATGTGACATCTTCCACCAGAGTTCGTAACAAAAAAAAAGAGATAAGAAAAGTCAAGCGTATTTGAGTTCCAAAAGAATGCTATAATTGTATCTTATGTACCGAAGAAAGGGAAAAATTTCATACTGATATTCAGCAGGCACTTTCACAATTCCATTGATGAAAGCACAGGACCCAATCACAAACCTGACATAACATATTAAAACCTGACAATCAGAAGTTGATATAGTCAACAAAATGTGTGCCAATGTAAAAATAAACTCTCACAATTGGCCATTAGTAATATTCTATACAATGCTGAACATCAGTGGCATTACTGCAAGATTGTATTTGCATGTAAAGGCAATGAAGTGAAGAGTTGTTTTTGAAAGCGCTGAGTATGAAGTTAGTAGCTCAACATCTCAAAAGATGAGCAATGAAGGACAGGGGAATTCCTACTAAAACACTCTTACAGAAATTGAAGTAGTTCAAACCTACTGTTAAGAAGCAACCAGAAGATCTTTCAGGCCCAACTTCTTCAAACAAACGGAAATTATGTACAACTTGTGTAGAAACACAGAAAACAAAGATACTCCAGATACTTTTGTAAAAATTGTAAAAGATGTTTGCGCTGGGAAATTGCCACAGTTATATGTAGGATTTGTTTTAGCTCAAAACTTGAAGGCTATGATGTTGATTCAGAGCAAGCTGAGTAATTTTTTTTGTAATTATAATGTATGATTTGTTATTTGTACACTGTACAATTGAAGATAATCCCGCAAATTAGGGCCAACCCTCACTTTGGTCGAAAAGTAGCTGACTGCTGCCATCTGTTGTACAAGTTATAAACTACATGTTCATAACTTTGGGTCTACCACAGATGGTCCTTTGTATGTTTATGGTAGTATTGGTTTCCGTGCTACGAGCAAGTGCCATTAGGTGGAGTGCAAAACTGGGCCAACCCGCTTTGTGCTAAGACGATATCACAGCTCTTACGCACACACTAGTGGCAATATGGCGGATGTGTGTGAAGAAGCGAGTGAAGAGAACAATAGTGTTGTGGCGGGAAACTATAAAAAAAACTGATAAGCAATCCAGAAAGTTGGGAGCAGAATGTGTAGAAAAAATTACAGAACAGTGGTTAAGCTTAACAAACTGGACTAGGTGTTTTGAAACCAGGAAAGCAAAGCAGTGCAGATTGTATGCGTGCAAGGTGTTTTCAGAACGTTAAAGAAGAGTGTAGATACAACTTACTTACGAGATTTTGGAATCTGGGCAGTAAGAACTTACAAGATGTTTAAATTGCTGGGTGTGTTCATATTTTAAGGCCAAAAACATGCTACACAGATGAGAAAGAAAACAGCTCAAAACAATGAATGTATATTTACACAGTGTCCCTGAATGGAAGAGACATCCAAATTTGCAAAGAAGCCTTTAAAGCAATCCACTCAGCGTCACGTCAAATGGAAGAATAAGCAGGATATTAACACAAAATAAACAAACTGAAAGGATTTCCAAAGGTCAGTATTATGCTATTTCAATTGGGTGGTTTTATTAACTTAATAACCACCCTACTGTCACACTCCACATTTTAATAACGTTTGTGTTCTTATGAACTATACATAGCTAAGTATATGGAAATGAGTAAGGTCTTTAGTTTTTCATGTATAGGAAGGTTTTCTTTGCATACTTTAATCTCTTATTTTCCAAGCCTAAAAGCCATTACTGCCAGACCTGTGCAATGCTCGACATGCAGAATTCTTCTGAAGCAGATAACACTGCCAGGTAGCCTTGAAGACAAAAAATATCTTCACATGCGGAAAGCTACTACTCGTTATGATCACATAAAGAAAGACACAGAAGCCACAAAGAACTCTACAGATTTACATATCATTGAATTTGATATGCAGCAGGCATTACCCACCCTTCATCTGACAGTAGGCCAAACATTCTATATGGACTTGCAACTTTAGTGTTCATGAGATAGTTAGTAATAATGCATTCATGTTCCTGTGGCCTGAAAACATAGCAGGTAGAGGTGCTGACGACATTATTTCAAGTCTTACAATCTATATAGAACACGTGCCGCCTGAAACAAAGCACATGGTCATCTACTCAGACTCTTGTTTCGTGCTAACATCTGTTGGCTGGGTGGTGTTGTGTCAAATGGAATTTTGAGGGGCGTACAAAAATTGTTAGGTGAGTTTTGTGATGGGGATACCAGACTAGGCGCCAGACAACATTGGCAGGCAGTGTCGATGATTGCTCATGATGATACTGATGATCTCGTAGTATGGAGGGCTGTTTGCATTGACATACGCTGTCCCTCGGTGAATTGTTGGATGAACCACTCAGGCCAGGAGGATCAGACGTTCCTTACGCCTGATTATGGGCCTATTCAGGCTGATCCACACGCCTTTAACTGTGAAAAGCTCCGAGTTGAGCATGCTGATTGTTAAGGTGATTCCGTTGAATTTAGTGAAGTCTGGTTGTAAGAGACCCATGCCCCGAAACACCCAAAGGCAGTGCTTGAAATTAAAAAAATTAAGTCTGAAAACTTGCGTGTAATTGCACAAACACTTATACTCTAGGTGATAACTTATGCAAGTTGTGGCCTACAGCACACCAGATAGGCTAAAATGCAAACATACACAGATGTGCATGAGAATTAATTAAATTGTAAGTTAAGTTTCCCTGGGCGATACTAATCCCGTGGAAGAAGGGGTGGTGTCTCAGGGTGCAAAGAGAAAAGGTTCCTGTAAGTTACGTCAGACTATTACAGTTAAGTGATTGGCGTGAAAACATGAAGGCACCCGGAGTGCTATGCGACGCGTGCCGACCCCTTGATACACTTGATGGTGACTGACTATGGCGAGCTCACTAGACACAAACTTTGGTGGCACGCTGCTCGCCCTGCACTACTTTCTGCTTGCTGGAACTTGAAACAATAAAATAACACAGACTCTTGCATGAAAAATGAACAAAATAAATACACAATATTCCCTTGCACATAAACAATTACAATATAAATGTGGATAGCATAAAGTGAGGGTCAAACAACTGATGTGAATTTGAAAATAAAAAAAATTAAACATTGGTGTCTTTTTCTCATCTCTTGAATATTTGCTTATCCTATAATTTAAATGCGCTTGGTCCATCATAATGCGTCCTTGCCCGCCTGAGGTTGGGGTGGTATTTTGTTGCACAGCACTGTCCTACACTTGCCTGCACTCATACTACACTGCACGCGGTTATGTTATGCACTGGTACCAGTTAATGTGGTGGACGTGTAGCATGGCAACTGGTCTGAGCGGCAGGATGCCATCCTGCACCAAATGCCCCCCTCCTGTTTAGACCATTTGTGGATCGCACGTCATCAGGCGCCACAGGGGCAGGCCATGGTACCACTGCATCTGGGGCGCAGTGCACACAGGGCCTTGCGATTGCCTGGATGGCACTGGTGCAGCTGTTGCTGGTGTTAATGTGGGTGACCTGCTGCAGTGTGGGATGTGGTGGCGTCAAAGCGGGTCAAGCACCCCCGTGTTGGCTGACGTCTCCGTCGTGAACGGCGGTGGGGGGGGGGAGGCAAACTGGCTGCTCTCGCTGCCGCCATCACTGCTCATGCTGCTGCTGCTGCTCCGCCATCCCCACTGATGCTGGTAGCGACCAAACATTGGCCAAGGGGGATTTATTACCAGATAGCGACCCCTTGGCTGGCAGTGGTGTTCCTGCTGTGGCGCTGCCCAGGTGAATCAGTTCCTCGCCAGCGGTAGAAACCTCCAGAAACCATCCTGATGCCATGAACAGTGCGGCAGGAGGTCCTGGGGTGTCACCTGAAGCGGGCAAAGTGAGGGGGGAGGAGGCCCCCGTAGAGGTGGGCGCTGCGACGCCAGGCATCGTGACGAGACGCGGGCAGGCCGTGTTACTGTTTCCTCTTTCTGGTGGTACGTCTTGGATGCCCCTGGTGGGCATCTGGATGCCGGGCGTCATTGGGCTTGTAGGCCCTTGTAGATGCTCCTACAAGGGAGGTGTTAACGCACCTTCATCCTGTGTGGGTGGTCGGTGGATCTCAACATCAGGGTTGCAGTTATGGAGCACCTCGGCACCTGGTGCGTCATCATCGACATCACCAGGTGTTAGGCGCAGGTCATTCCGGAGCAACTCGACAGTCTTTCTGCTAAGCCATACCAGGTAGGTTGTGGGTTTGATGTCTCGTACAATCACATGCGGCCTGCTCCACTTCGCCACAAAGCCAGTGCAGAAGTCTCTGCAGACTGCAGGTGCGCACGGACGTAGATGTGCTGACCGGGTCGTAGGCAAGGTGGTGGTCGTGTGGTAGTCTACAACCACTACACGATGTAGCCTCACTGGTGAGTACGTACCTCTTGGTGTTCCCTCTCATGCTGTTCATGCCAGGCATCACTGCTGACTGGGACACCACTGTCTTCTGCCCGCGGGCAACCAAACTCACCAGACAAGGTGAGGTTGTGGCCCAGCAGGACGTCGGCCGGTGGCTGCAATGACGCGCCGACTGAGGGTAAAGAGGGCAGTGGACACATTGTTGGTTCAGGTGGTGTGATGGTCACCAACACGGAGCTGCAGATGGGTCTTGAGCTCGTGGTTGCGGTGCTCCGTGGGGTTAGCACGAATGTGGTAGATTGCTGTCTTCAGGTGTTGAACTTCCCAATGGATACAAAACTCGTGCCACTTCCTGCCGGTGAATTGCGTGCCATTATCGGTAAGCAGGTACTGCGGATATCCCCACCTGGGGAAGAAGTCCTTCATCTGCAGAACCTTGGTGACACTCATGGCTCGTGCGCTACTGACGGGATATGCCTCAACCCACCTGTAGAAGTTGTCTGTGACCACCACGATGAATATCTTCCCCCTGAGGTCCAGGGGTAGGACCCCATGAGCTTGAGGGACACCGTCCTGATGGGCTTAGCGGGCAGTCAGGGCTGTTGTTGTACCCCATCAGCTCGTCGTGCTTTGAACTGGTTACACTTAACACACTGTTGCACGTACAGGAGATGGACAAAATAATATGAACATCATGCAATATAGTACATTTTGTTGCATGTTGGCAACACTGCTTCAGTGTAAATAATGTAATGCGTATGTATTGCACAGTTTACGTGCCAAGTCTTGTAGGTTATATTTCAGTGTATTATACGCTTTGTACTGCGACGGCTTAAACAAGCGATCGGTGAAATGTGTGATCTATCAGACTTCAAAAGAGGGCAAATCATTGGCGCCAGGTTAGCGGAAGCGTCTGTGACGTAAACAGCTGAATTGTTTAACGTTTCATGAGCGACAGTATCCACGGTAATGACAGCATACACAAAACATTATAAAACATCATCGGCAANGACAGTATCCACGGTAATGACAGCATACACAAAACATTATAAAACATCATCGGCAAAGAGGAATAGTGGGCGAAACCCAAAGTTAACTGACAGAGACCGACGAGCATTAAAAAGAATTGTGGCCAGACAACATAAAACTACAGCGGCAAAAATTACAGCAGAACTCAACACTCACTTGAGTAATACTGTTTTGACAAAAACAGTACGGCGGGAGCTCCACAAAGCTAACATTCATGGAAGGGCTACAATTGCGAAACCCTTTATAATGGAAGCCAATGCTAAGCTACGAAAGAAGTGGTGCCACGATCTTAAAACCTGGACACTTGATGATTGGAAGAATGTGGTATGGTCCGATGAATCATCGTTTACATTGTTTCCTACAAACGGCCGGGTTTATGTATGGAAAACCCCAAAAGAAGCCTAGGATCCGGACTGCCTGCTTCCTACAGTCAAGAATGGGGGAGGTTCCGTTATGATTTGGGCGGCTATATCGTGGTATTCAGCTGGTCCTCTAATTCACATCACTGGCCGGATTAGCCAGTGATGTGCAAATGAATATCTCGACATCCTCAATGATGAAGTTCTTACTATGACTTGCATATTGCTGCCAAACACTGCCATATTCCAAGATGATAATGCACCCATACACACAGCCAAAAAGGTTCAGTCTTGGTTTGAGGAGCATCAGAATGTCATCAAACAATCGCCAGACCTGAACATAATTGAACCGTTATGGGGAGTTTTAGAGCAGAGAGTGAAGAGCAGATTTCCATCTCCAACATCATTGAAGCAATTGGCGGATGTTTTGGTACAAGAATGGGACAACATTCCATTGGAAACTATTCAGACACTCTACGAATCTATTCCGCGAAGAATTGCAGCTGTTCTAAAAGCAAATGATGGCCCAACACCTTATTAATAAAGAAATATTGTGTATATGTCAGCGGTTTATATTATTTTGTCCATCCCCTGTATCTGCATACCTGCTTGGTTAGTCCAGGCCAAAAAAAATGTTCACGCACGTTGTGAATAGTTTGCTCCATCCCTGGGTGTCCTGCCACATTGCTGTTGTGTGCGTGTCTCAGTACACCTGCTCTTTAGCAATGGGGGGAACAAACAGTCTCCACATGTCATGGTTATTAGGTGAACATGTTTCAAAACGGCCATCGATTACGCACCAACACTCGACAGCTTGCTGGATGCAATGGACTTTCTTCTCGCAGGTGAGTGCGCACTCTAGCTGCGCTTGCACTATGTCTCGGTAAAGGTCATGGACAGTGAGGTCATTGTTGGTGCAGTTTATTTAGTGAAGGCTTACCTCACTCAGTGGTTCCCGTGTTGTTGTGGTAAAGTCTCCTCCCACTCTGCGTCGTCCTGCACCATAACTTCGGTGCATGGTGATCTGCACAGTGTGTCTGCTAGCTGGTTCTTGCTGCCCGAGACATGCTCCATGATGAAATCGTAAGCCTGGAGAAGCAATGCCAACCGGGTCAGCTTGCTGCGTGCCTGGCACATGGTGTGGAGTCAGACTAAGCAGCGGTTGTCGTTACGAGAAGTGAAGCGCTGGTACTCCAAATACGCTCTGTACTTTTTGATGGACCATATCACGGCCAAGCATTCACGTTCGTTGATGTGGTACCTCCGCTGAGTCTGTCTGAACTTGGCACTAGCGAAGTCGATGATGTGACGTTCACCATTGTCACCACACTGGTACAGCACTGCACCGAGTCCTTCTTGGCTGGCATCGGCCTGCAGGTAGAGGTGTTTTGTGGCGTCGTACCTCGCCAAGGCTGGGCACACTTGGAAACGTGACTTGATTTGCTAGACGGCGTTGTCCCACTGAAACTGCAGCTGGGTAGGCAGCAGGTCGGTGAGTGGTACTGTGTTGACGGCGAAGTCTTGGATGTGCTCCCGGAGTCAGTTTATTGGACAAAAGAACTTCTGGAGCTGCTTGCGTGTACATAGTGGTGGGCACTCGTTGATCAACCGCACTTGTTCGGGGATGGGTTTGTTGCCTTCCTCATCAAAGACATGCCCCAGGAAGTCAATGCTGGTCTTTCCAAGCTGGCATTTTCAAGTTACGCACATGAGGCCGTTGATTGCCAACCTCTTGAGCACAACAAGTAACAGGTGGTGTAAGTGCTCCTCCAAACTTGTAAACCATATCACCAAGTCATGCAGGTAGGCGAGCATGAATTCATCGATGAGGCCATCCAACACTCTTATCGTCATTACCTGGAAGGTCACCTGTGCACACTTCAGTCCGAATGGCATGTCGCAGAACTGGAAACGCCTGCCGTCTGGAGCCGTGAAAGCTGTCTTGCCACTGTCTTCAAGCTTGACTGGCACTTGCCAATAGCCGCTCTTGAGGTCAAGGGATGAAATGACCTCGGCTTGCCCTAAGGAACTGAGGGCATCTTTGACACTGATGAATGGTGGTAACACACTACGTGTCACTTGGTTCAATGACCAAAATTCTACACCAAGCCTCCACCTGCCGTCTTTTTTTGGTGCCAGTGTTATGGCAGAGTTGAAGTCACTGTTTGTTGGTACAATAACACAGTCATTTAACATTTTTTGAATTTGCTGTTTAATAATTTTTGTTTGATACGGTAAATAACTGCGTGGCGGAGTGTATATAGGCTTGTCTTGCACTAGCATTATTGCATTCTCAGCTCCTGTGGTTTGACGAAGGAAGTCATGTGCTACAAACACGTCTCGGCGCTCTTCAAGGGGCCGCTAAAAACCTGGCTGGTGTTCGGGCGGTATGTTGTTGTCAAAGTCCACTAGTGAAACAGCTGGTGCAGTATCGGCTGGTCGCCGGTCAAGGTTGTACACTGTGCGTTACGCCTTCAGGCCGAAATGGATGTGACGTGCCGCGGGTTCAACTATGGTATTTTGTTCAGTAAGCCATGGTACACCAAGAATGGCATCTTCCCTAATGTCTGGGGTAACGACTGCTGTGGTTATTGTTTCTATGTCACGTATGCAAACTGTCACTGTGTCTTGACCTAATACAGTACTGGTATGTTGATTTGCAGCTAAATGGATTACGTGAGCGGCTGGAGTTATATCTGTAGGATGCACGAAACTAGGCTGTATGAAGTTATGTGAGTCAGCAGTGTCTATTAAGGCATGGCAATGGCGACTGTTAATAAAACACTAAAATGGGGATGAACTGTGAATGACTGCTATTAACCTGGTTAATCAGGGGTTCTTGTGGTGTCAAGTTGGTAACATTGTTCGAGACTGGGGCGTCGGGAATGTCCAGATCCTTCACCCCAGCTTCCAGTTTCCCGGATTGCTGCTTGCATTGTTGTTTGTTTGGTTGTTGAGGTGGGGATTATTAGGGCATGCACTGTGCCAATGATATTCTTGACCATCACAATAATGGCACGGAGTTGGCGGTGGTTAGTTTTTATCTCACTTCACGTTTTTGTTTCGCGCACTGTCTGTTGCACTAGTGTTTTTGTTGTCACATGCACTGGTAATTTTTGTTGCACTGTTTCCTGCACTGGAATTTTTGTCCTGTTATTGATTAAAAAAGTGTGTCGTGTCCCTTCACACTGTCATGATGTTGCTCGTGGCTTAGTCCTTATGTTGTTTCTGGTAAGTAGGTGGGGAAAAATAAATCAATGATATTTTATACAATTAAATAATGTTCTTGAAAATTACTTCATACAGCGCTATAATCACGGCCACTCAGAGGATTTTGGAGGCCTGGGGCAAAGCTATATTTTTTTTGGGCCCCTTCTTTGACGCGAAACTTAGAATATTGCTTACGTATATTTTTTATTCTGCATTACAGATAGAAAACACGTTGCTTGTAAACATTTTTATAGTTTACTGTCAAGGTAAATATTGATAAGAAAAAAATTGCTCCCCTGTTTATATTAAAATATTGAGAAAAACCATATCCCATACAATAATTCTCCTGTTATAAACCAATTCACAACACTGTCCAATGCTCTCCATAATTTTCTTATATGCTAAATCTTATACACATGAGTAGTTTTGCATCGTCACATGGCAATGTCACTAAATTATATTGTGAAAACTTTCCTAATTTTAATAGAATTGAAGGGAACCTTTAGCAAAAATGCCCTGGCTAAGACAACTTAAAAAAAAAGGCAAGTTAATTTGGAAAGGTAAAGAAAATTTTTTTATGAACTGGTTGTAATCAAAACGTCTGCACCATAACGCAATTGTTTCTAAAGGTACCATACTAGCAAAGTACAAATTGTTATGCATCTTCAGAAACAATAACTTAACCAATGATTTTTGTACTTGCAGGCAGATGTAATTTACTCCGTATATTTATAAAAAAAAATTTATAAATAAATTTTACCAAATATTTTTTTCCGCATTGTCAAACAAAAATAAGTTTCTAGCTAATAATAAATCCAAAATATGTTAATTGTAAGAACTCTTTCCAAGCTAATGTTTGATGTACCTATTCAAACAAAACTGTATATAACTATGAAATTTTTTTTGCACTGACACAAAAAATTAATGCTTATTGCACATGTATGTTTCAGGTTGGTGATCCTCTGCAGTGCAATGGACAGCATAGTTCTGCTGCTTCTTTGTTACAGGTGAGAATATTGTCACCTACAGTTTTTGTGTGCGTGTTCTGCGGCCTGTCCTTTAGCCTCCGCAACAATGGGCTGCGCCATGAATGCCAGTGCCCACATAATCCTCTGAAGGGGGATAAAAAGATATGTGATAGGTGCAGGGCAACTTCAGTCGCAAGGATGACTTGTAAAAACAAATAAGAACATGCATGGGCAGTGTACGACACAGAGCAACCACTACGTGTAAATTCTGTAATGTGCCATTTACACATTAATTCCATGCGCGAAGGCACCAGGCAAACTGTGAGTTAAATCCAGATAAACGGTCGTACACATGCGAGGATTGTGGTAGGGATTTTACAAGGGCGGACAATCTAAGAATTCATGTATTCAAATGTAATAGCCATCCCCTCACGAAACGTCCACGACTTGAACAGTCCATAGTTGCAGTTTCTGCATCAAGGCCGCGAATAGTTGCTGGTTCAGGGGGCATTAATGTATATGGATTCACCGAGGCGGAAACTGTATTCAGATTGAATTTGAAAACTTACGTAGCCAAAAACAACACTGACACAACAAAGGATATCTGCACATACTTATCCCAGATGAAATAAAATTTAATTAGTCAGCTATTATGAGAAGTACGAGAACATTGGGCAATAAAATTTAATTTGTAGCTTGAGTGTGATTACAACAAACCAACTCCATCTGATGAGGGGTCAGATAAAAGGGCCTTCAAGACAAAGAATATTCCTGTGTGTGAGGTTAGTGATGTTGAAGAAGCTGTGACAAATAGTATTGAGAAAATATGTAATGAGAAACAGGTGTACAAGGAAAGGGGTTCGGGCTGGACTTTGTCAAGCGTAAATCACTTGCAACTTCGCATTACTAAATTGGATCCGCTCTGCCTCTCCTCATGTATTGATTTGCCGGACACCATAAAAACCAAGCATGCAGTAATAAACGCACAGAATCGTGAGGACCAAATGTGTTTCAAGTGGGCGATTTTGGCATGGTATGTTGAAGGCTGGAACCCTGACTGAGTCAACAGCCACTATGAAGGCCTAGAAGACAAGTTTGATTTTACAGGCCTCGAGTTCCCGACTTCACTGCACCAAATAAAAGTCTTTGAGATCAACAACCCTACCATATCGGTAAACGTGTGCTCACTCACCAATGCAGAGAAGTTCGTTCCTGTACGAGTGGTAAAAGAAGAAAATTATTTTGATCGGCTACAGTTGACTATTGAGGAAAATGCTCACTATAACTACATAAAGAATTTTTCAAGACTGGTGCGATCGCAGTTGACTAGCGACCATAGGATGATTCATATATGCAAGTGGTGTTTCGCCTATTACCATGACCTAACAAGAATTACTGGGTTGACCGGCCAACAGTGCCTACAGCAGCACAAGCGCTATTGCAAAAACCATGTGCCAGTGCACGCCGAGATGCCTAAGCCAGGTAAAGATGGATAGCCGCCCATTTTGAAATAAAAAAATTACAATTTTGGAGATAGATTGCTGATCGTCGTATATGCTAACTTCGAGGCTTTGCTCAAACCAGAGTACACCTGCCAGCCAACCCCAGCCGCTCGTACACAAATGCATACCAAAAGCACGAGGTCTACAGTTTCTGCATGTAAGTAAAGGTAGACAATGATGTGATTTCTGCAACCTTAACCTCCACACTGCCTGCTGAGCCGATACTGTACGAGGGTCACGATTCAGAAAAGAAATATATGGACACCATCGTGGATATCAGAAGAAAAGTAAAGGATATATATGCTACTACGAAGAAGATGGAGTAGCTCACGCCAACCGAACTAGCAAATTATAGCCGGGCCACAACGTGTTGTTATTGCATCACATCATTTACTCCTGAAAATTACAGTGAGGGATCATGACCTTTTTCCAGCAAGTACATCGGGGCTGCATGCAACAGATGCAATTTGCTTTGTCACCACCCAAAAGAAACTGGTTGTATTTTTTTACAACCTGAACTAGGACAAAAATTTTACTATCAAGAATTTGGGGTATGACAAAAAAGAAATACACATTATTCCACAAACAAAAGAAAAAATTCTATCATTTTCGAAGCAGTTGGGAGACAGATTTTCTGTGCAGTTTATAGATACTTTTCGTTTTATGGCCCGCAGTCTGGCATCGCTGGTCGAGTACTTACCACCCTCAAAATTCGCAAATATGCAGAAGTTCTTCAACTCCAACCAACTGACACTTGTCACACTTAAAGGTGTATTTCCATATGATTGTGTAGACAGCTGGGAGAAGTTGAACGAGCAGCATCTGCCCCCACAATATGATTTTTAAACAAGCTTACAGACTCTGGAATCACCAAGGATGATTATGCTCATGCCCAGACAGTATGGCAAGCTCGGATGCAATTCATTAGAGGAATACACTGATATATACCTCAAGACAGATATCCTTCTCCTGGCCGATGTTTTCGAGAACTTTAGGGACCTCTGCATTTCCACATACAAGCCCGACTGTGTGCACTACGTGAGTGCCCCAAGATTCACTTTAGAAGCCATGCTTCAAATGACGGGGGTAAAACTCAAATTAATGACCGGCTATGATATGTACACGTTCGCCGAGGATAGGAAACGTGGTGGTGTGGCACAGTGCATAAAATGTCACTGCAAAGCAAATAATATCTACAAGCCTGAAGCCTATGATCCAAGCAAGCTGACGACATATCTGCAGTACCTGGATACCAACTTGTATGAATGGGCCATGAGCAGGTGTTATTGCAGCCACTGCTGTTGGTATGCGATGTCACAGTTCGCCCACAGTTGTTGGAAGGGGAGGCATGTAGATGGAGTCTTTCACAAACCCCCACAAGAAAACATCACTAACGCTGAGATCAGGAAACCTTGGAGGCCAGTGGTGCAATGCGCAATCCGTAAACCACTTACGGCCGATCCATCGTTCTCAGGATGCTCATTGTTGAGAAATTCTCTGGCATACAGGTGCCAGTGTGATGGTGGTGCGTCCTGATGAAAAATGAAATTATGGGAATGTTCTCGTAATTGTAGAAATAGCCAGATCACCAACATATCCAGATATGACATTCCAGTAATGGTGTTTTCTGCAAAAATGATGGACCGTACACCTGTTCTCAGGAAACGGTGCAAAACACATTCAGCGTTGGAGAGTCTCTCGCCTGCTCGACTATGGTATCTGGCCACTGTGTTCCCCATATTTGTACATTGTAGCTGTGCACTTTTCCACTTAAATGGAACGTGGCCTCATCACTGAACATCAAACGTGAACAAACGTTTTCGTTGTCCATTTCCATGACCAGAATGAATTTACAAAACTCAAAATATTGTTGTTTATCACCATAACGAAGGCTTTCAGTTGTAACTCTTGAATCCTGTATGGTTTGAAAAACAATTGTCACCGCAAAACATGCCAGACAGTCATATGGGAGATAGCCAGCTCTTGGCTGCCACGACGAGTGGACTTATGTGGATTCTGTACAAAACTCTGCCAGATGCGCTCTACGTCTTGTTCAGGCACATGGGGCCACCTGTGGATTTCTCCGTACATAAACAACCGGTTTCTTGAAACTGCTCATGCCACCATTAGATGCTCTGTGCAGTAGGAGATGCAGTGCCATACTGTCAACGAAAATCACGCTGCACAGTTATAACTGACTCAAACTTTTTAAACAGAGAACGCAAAATGCTTTTAATTGCTGTATTATCACCATCCTGATGCCTACAGAATGAGCGCGCTAGCAGCGCCAGCTGCAGCGCCACCAGGGTGACACCTAATGGCAACCAAGAGAACCAGCGACGTGCTACATGTGCCAAGGGAAACTTTACGTTTCAATGTGTATTTAACAATTAACCGTGAGGCCATATCTTCATTCATGTAAAAGTGATAGCCTTGTGAAATCAGATGATTCTTTAAGGTACACGCTATATTAATAAAGTATGGATGAAGAACCTTTTCAAGACATTTAAATCAACAACATTCATTTTATTGGTTCCTGTAACTTTAAATTTAATATAGTTCACTTAATTTTAACTTAAACTTTGATCAGTTAATTTTTGTAGAATTTATCATTTCACTTTAAAAATATAATTTTTGTAGACGAATCAGTTAATTAAATTTTTTAACATTTCCAACTACATTTGCGACTTACTTAAAATGTGTACTGTTGGTTGTGTTGCACATATTTTGCAGGTTCTTGTAAAGAAATGTTTACTCCAAATTTGTGGAAAAGTTTGTCCTGAGGTTAGACATTTCAAACACTCAGTTTCAGCAAGACCACAATATCCTAAGCTATATGTTGAAACAGGATGAACTCAACAGGTGGAACATTACCTACATAATGCTAGAGAGATTCTTAGAGTAAAAACATGGAATTTTATATATTGAACCTCACTAATTCAATGATGAGATCATAAATAATGAATGGAATTTTATAAGGGAAGTTGTGAAACTATTAAAATGTGTTTTGATTCCACTACAACTCATTTCTGAAGTCTGAAGTCACTTCACTCGCAAGCCAGGAAATATACTGAAATCTGTCTGCAGTGACATGCTCCATGCTTTTAACACTCATTATTTGACAGCAAAAAAATCAAATCCAATACACAGTGAGGGAGATTATAGCAAATTTATGGCTGGATCGTTACCTGCTGGATTAAAACACCAGATTTGGCACAATTATATACACTCACTATACAACGATTTTAGATGGGGGTACCTGATATCAATATTCACCATCTTGAAATACGATGCCATTTTTAATTCATTACAATTTTGATATAAAAGTTAATTTTTTTTTTTAAAGTAGTTGACAAATTTCAATGAATTTATATTTTGCTTTGAAGCTTGGGAACAAATCTATTGCATAAACATATCAAATTTCATAGTTTTCCTCAAACATTTTTGAGAATTATAAAATTTTACAAAGAAACTAACAAAGTAGAGTGGAGAGATTTGGGCAGCTCTTAACACTGTGATCTTAAGAGCTGATAAGGGTGAAGTGAGGTGTGTATGGAGCAGCACTGGAATGCAAGGGTGGGAAAACGGAAGATCCCAGAGAAAACCTGTCGACCAGCTGCATCATCTGGCACTGGGAATTGAACCCAGTTTGCCCAGGTGGGAAGCAAGTAGTTTGACCATTACACCACTGCAGCACCAGAAATTGACAAAGATACAAAAATTGTGTTTTTATTAATTTTTGTAGAATGTGTAAAGCACTTAAATTTGAGACATGAATAATTAAATCTGAGCTGTAATTGCCAAAGTTGTGATTTTACTAAAATGATGTAAATTTAGATAATCTAACACATTACAATCAATAGGTGAAATCAGAAAATTTTGAATATCAACATATTTATATTTGAGTTACAGTGATAACATGATTTGAAATTTAAAAAGTATGAAATTGTTTATAGGAATTGTTTATTTTAAGCTTTATCACAATTTTCACAACAGTAATACAGTGCTGCGTATTGTAGTTGTGAAGTCTTGTATAGGCATCTCTTTGTGCATAGAGGTACATTGAGGTCTTGTAGGTACATTTAAAAACTTCTCTGTAGCTTTTGGATGCTTCAGGTAGGGTCATCCACTGTAATTTATAATTTTCATCATCTGATCTCATCCATTCAATATCTTCAGTAATTTGAATGTTCTGAATAGACTTGAAATCCAGATACTGGATTGGTATATGCTGCAAAGAACATGTTGAAGCAATGCATCCCATTTTGGTGGAAGGTTTTGTAAGAGCTTTACAATGTTGCGATGTGTTAAAAGATCTTATGTCAGCTCACTAACCTGGCTAACAGTAGATGTATGATCATACAGAAGGCAAACAAAACATTCTATTTGAGCAAAAGTGTCTGTTATTGCTCCAAGATTTAAAACGGTTCACTGACGCATGAAATAAATGCCTTTGTAATAGATGCATTTGATTTCCATGTGTTGCAAGATGATCTTTTTCCTTTCCCAGCAAACTGTGATGATGTGTTAGAACCAGTAAGAGTGTGGGAGAAGGGCAGGCCCCTTGAGATGTCTTGGCCATTGAGTTAACATACTTTCCCAATGTTATACATACTTCTTTATCAACTGGCCACTCACTGACTCGTACTTCATTTGCCAGGACTTAAAATAGTCCTTTGTTATTCGAGTCATGCAAGAATTTTCCAACATTCGCTGGTAGCTTTGTCTCAAGAGGTTACTTTCTTTTGCAAACCTATTCCCCTCTTACATAGTGTGGCAAGTATGTATCCCAAACAATGCCTACTCTAAAACAATCATGAAGTTCTTTTTGTACGTAAGTATAAACACCATTTTCGTTTATTTTTCAAATGTACAATCTTCACTCCTATTAAGCTATATCAGATATTTTCATGTTAATCAGAGTTACAGTACTTTCATTTATGGTGCAATACTCTCCAAGATATCAGATTTACTATTAGGTAAACAAAGTTTACACTATAGAGAGAGGGATGGTGGCCATTGGTGGCTCTCGTGAGTAAAATACTTGCCAAGATAAATTTGATGTTTAACATGATGTGAAGTTTTGGCTGAAAAGGTTTAAATCCCTTTCAATGTGACCATAGTTCATTTATGCAGAATTCTGTGATTTTTTTATGTGGGTGCTTGAAAAGTGGTATTCTCTTCTTCTTTATTTGTTTGGGAATTGTAATCCTGTTACAAGAATTCTTGCACATATTAGTATACTGCTCTATTCCCAATCTCTCCATTGTATGCACTGATGTTACAACTGCTTCAATGACACAGTTATGACTGTAAATATTCGTAAGTTCTTGACAGCCTTGAAAACGGTTCCCCAACAACATAATTATATCTCTCAATTTGTTAACTTTTCCTTGAACCTTTGCTGATATGGAGTCTCTTTTTCATGATGGTGTGTTAACATTGTTCCTAGATAATTGCCGAAACTCATGACGAACTCTTGCAAGCTCAGGTCCCTAAATCACTCTCTGAAATGCAGATGTTTTTTCTGTTAACCCCACAGCTCCACCAGCAACTTTACAGTCTTGATATTCTGTTCATGTGCTTCGTCGATTGGTATTGTTGAGAAATCATTTTCACTCTTTGGGAATATCCAACATCTTTGAAAATCACATATAGTTATTTCAAGGGCATTTATTCATGTCTTTTACGTAAATTGGAATCCAGTATGCATTGTTGGTGTGATCTAACACAAAAGACCATGGCACAAGAGCTTCCATCACTTTAGTATACAAGGGAAGATTATGTTCTCGTTGGGTATAAACAAAGTTTAATACCAAAA
This sequence comes from Clitarchus hookeri, assembly GCA_002778355.1. NCBI lineage: Eukaryota > Metazoa > Arthropoda > Insecta > Phasmatodea > Phasmatidae > Clitarchus > Clitarchus hookeri. The sequence goes on from NQII01000709.1 coordinate 588,431, forward strand.
CTTCTAACTGAAGGATAATGTCCCAGAAATAAAACACAAGCCCTTTAACAATTTTTTTTTTTTTTTTCAGTTTCTGAAAGTTTTGTTATCATACCCTTCTTTCATTATTTAGTATGCATCTCTTTGTAGCTTTGCAAATGTCAGAGCTGTTGCCTGGTGGCTATGCCTAGATTTTTCAAATGAGAAGCAAAGGAGAGAGTTGATTGATCCTGTAGATGTTATACCAGCATTGGTTCAATATTCGGTCCACCCACAATTCTATAAAAGGTTACCAACAAGCCGCCATGAAGTCATTTCAATATAGAGACCTTCAAGCACGACAATAAATGACCGCTCACCAAACACATTATGCCAATTCCACTGAATGAATTTGACTATAGCATAAGTGGCTGATCAAATGTTGTAAGTGGAACTTGATTCACATTACACTTTTAAGTTATTTTTTTAATATAGACAATCCTTGTTTGACCATGGCAACAAATGCACCTTTTTCTTTGAAAAGAGGGGAAAAAAAATTGAGATTGAATGAAGGAGATGCCACCAAGGAATTCCCCTTCTCATAATTTTTTTTTCCTGGCTCATGGAGTGGAGTGGAGTGGAGAGATTTGGGCAGCTCTTAACATTGAGGTCTTGAGAGCAGATGAGGGTGAAGAGAGGTGAGGATGGAGCAGTGCTGGAATGTGAGGGCAGGGGAAATGGGAGATTCTAGAGAAAACTAGCCAACCAATGGTATCGTCTGGCACAATTCCCATATGCGAGGGCAACCCGCAGGGAATGGAACCTGGTTCGCCTTGGTGGAAGGCAAGTAGCCTGGCTCATGCAAGAAACATTTTTTCGCTGCCTATTTCCTCAAAGAGCAATAATGCATGACGACTGCAGAGAGAAATTGTTTCCAAGTACAAATTATATCAATGAAGTTTGGTGCCTACTTCAGAAGGAAAATACTGATTGGAAAACACAAGCGGCCACAGACGATTAAGATACACTGACTGTCAAAATCCAGGTTTACTGTGTAGCGCCAAATTCTGTCTCATCCTTGGTGTCACCACGCGCACAGATAAAATACATGTAATACTGTTGTTTGTTTATAACCTACAAACTAGTACATATTTCCGCCACCAGATCTCAGTCAATTTGCTGGAAAATGAGTCTCCAAGTGTCTACAGTTCATTGGAAAAAAATGCCCCCACCCGTAAGAGGCAAAAAGTTTAATTCACACTCTCTGAGAAAAAGTGCTAATATTCCACACACAATAGGTTCCATAAGCTGACAAGATGCATGGAAAGCACTCCAGGAAATGACATCATCTTTCTGAGACTTGCCTTTAGAGAGATGGGGTAGGGTATTATTTATCCAATTTTCTTTCACTGCTTTAGTTAAATTGCTTTTAGTTTCACCCGTAAGCACCTATGGAATTAACAAATTGTTAATAGTGTAACACAGCAGGGACTACTTTATAAAAGTCAGGCAATGATGGTTTGGTACATGAAATAACTGGAGAACAGTGATTGGTACTTGACAGATGTCTGGTTTAGACTCGCATGGAATTTGGAAAATTTTGATGCTTGTTTCATGAAATGAATTGAGTGCTGTAGTGGCTGATGGATTGTTGTCAATGTTGTCAAGTATACCTACTGTAAAGATCCCTTGACGAAGTTGTATAGGGCAGATTAGACTAAGTTGTTCTCTGTATATTGTTGTCAAGTGCTTTTAAAATTCTATCATCTACTTCTACATATAATGCGGTCATAACTAACACTTAAACAAAATTTCAAGAAATTGTTTATAATTTTCTTGCTTCTTGTGTATGTACTAAAATTTAATGATGCACAAGTTAGAAACACTAATGAAATATACACACAATTTGTGTGGGTATATTACCTCTGCGAGAATAATCTCATTTTCACTTTATAAAGAAAACAAAATTAAACATGAAAAATTATCATAATATTACACTTTCATGTACTTCAGTCTCAAACCAACGAAACTACAACACGACATGTAAGCCAGACGGGATAGCCTACATCACACAGACCTATTTAACATGATTTACTATAGGGACATGGTATTTTGAATTATTTAGTTTTTCAAAACAGTTTTTTATTGTTAATTTTTTTTACAGCTGATTTACGTAGCGTACTAGCACCTTGTAAAGAAAACCAGTTCCATAGAGCCTTTTAACATGCAATAAAGTGATTTTACAATTAGGCATGCGTGTCTGCGCATATGCACTCAGCTAAATTATAATATAATTTCACTAAAATAACTGTAACTTTTGTAATTAAAGCTCAAATGCAATCATTCATGTCTCCAATTAAGTTTTACATGCTCTTCAAAAAGTAGCAGAATTTTACAACTACACAATTTCTGTATTTTTGTTGGTTTCTTTGTAAAATCCTGTAATTCTCAAAACTTTTGAGGGAAAACATGGAATTTGATATTTCAGTATTCTGAATATAAATAATGATGTTATATGTTTACATAATATTATACATTGGTTCCTAAGCTTCAAGTAAAATAATTAAAATTGGTTTACTGCTCCTTTAAAAAATAAACTTCTATATTAACATTGTAATGAATAAAATATGACACTGTGTTTCGAGATGACAGATACTGGTATTGGGTATCCCCATCTAAAATCATTGAACAGTGAGTGTAGAGTAACTATGACAAATCTGGTACTTTAATCCAGCGTGTCACAATGAATTTAATAATCCACTCTACTAACACTACCACATGCCAGATTCAAAAACTATGTGTTTTGTGATGAGGAAAACGTTAACAATGCAATGCCTGCAGTTCTAGACATCTAGTTAAGTCACTGTATGATAATCTCATTTCATTTAATAATTAAGCTAAGTCATGTGCCACATATTTTAATCTTTTGTAGTGCACTTAACTTAAAAACCAATTTCAGGACACGGTAATCCAAGGTTCTTATACAGTTAAATAAGATAATTTATTATTTCCCGTAGCTAAAAGAAGAAACATTTACTTTATAAGTAAAAGAAAATATTATGTCCTAGGAGACCAATGTTATTACTGTAGAACTTCATACACCACAAAAGACATCAGGTTTCTCCCTAGCTTTGACAAAATCATTGTATGAAATCAACATACTCGAGCAGAGGGTAAAGACAGCAGCACACATACTAACAATTCCCACATGGATCAATGCTAGCTAACATGCATCAATATGTATCTGGTTCAGTGGCAGCATCAAGTTTGTTTTTTCTTGGGCTCTGTGATGGGTATAATGCATCAAGGGCTTTGGTCGGTGGTTTGGTACCTCAGGTCCTGTCCAGGGGTTACAGGGCCCTGGCATCTTGATAGATGGGGAAAATAGTCCTTGTGCGATGGCTCTACGGGTACCGTGCTCCTGTGTTCCCTTTGGGCCTGGTCTTGCTAGGCTGCATAGATTAATTGGACACCCCATGTCTGAGGCAGTTCTGGCACAGCGCACCAGCTACGAGTTCTCCCAGTGTCTTTGTAATAGGTGGAAAAGCCAGGGTTTATAAACTGTGAAGGTTCTTTGATCAGTTGCTGCCACATGAATTGAGCAAGCTCCCTCTGTTTGATGTACACCACCTGAGCTGGAGGTTCTTGGGATGTAGACTCTTGGGTTTGTTGGGCAGCAGCCACTTTACCCTTCCTTTCTCCTCCTCGCTTGGAGAAAAGGGTAGGATCGGAAGCATTACAGGAATCTCTCAATGGCAATGACGAAGTTTGGCAGCATTTCTCAGTGGAAGACCAGGATTGGGTAGACACTTTGCCGTCCTCTGAACCTCTGCACCCACTGGAGAATCACAGTGGACCGTGGTGGATGAGTAGGTTCAGTGTCTAACCTTTTCCTGTCTGTGCCAGGGTCCTGGTTACTCACACCAACACTCAAATTTCGACACCAGGCGGTGAATTGCGGTGACGTGTTTAATTTTTGGGGGTGATGACAGTAACTAATTAACATGGGTGTTGCCTAGTGATGGCTTCCCAGGACCGTGCTTGACCGTCGTGTCCGAATTACTCTAGTCCAACAAAGACAGGCAGAATAGCTACAGTGCTATGCATCAAGTTGTGATGAAGACCCCCTACCTTTGAGGTGCAATCATCCGCCGTAGGAATTCTCTTATTTCTGTCCGAGTGTGTGTGTCCGTTTCCCTTCTATCCTTCCCCAAAAAGTCCTTAAGAACATGGTAGGTTTGGATCCTGGAGTAATAAAAGTGGAAGGTAACTGCATGTTAACAAGTAGAGATGTCCTCTCTTCCATAAGTAGTTTAAACTCCAGAATAAAGTGTTGTAGGATTAATTCACAATTGTCAAAATCTTTGCTACAAGAAACTATACCAGTTAAGAGTCTACCAGCACCAAGATCAAATAAAACCCCGTATGGTTTTGACCCCTTGGAAACAAGTGGCCTCAGTCACGTCACCAATAATTTTGCCTAGTCTGGCTACTAACTAATTAACAGACTTTAAACATGTGAGTTGCAGGCCTAGTCGTGATGAGGCAGATGGTGTGATGATCACAGCTTTCCAACACCTTCATGGGAAAACTCTCTCTCAACAGCTAAGTTCTGCTCGTCCCTAATTAACAGTTGGCTAGTGGTGCAAGAAGCTGAGAATTGCTATACTGGTTCAAGAGCTAGGTAAGTGATGGATGAAGAACAACTGGTATTTTATGGGTCTGCAACTGAATATATACCTGCGTGGCAGACATCACGAGGGTCAGGAGTACGTGAGGGTGATTCACTGCTCCTCCTTACCACCACTCCGCGCAGCAGCTGCATGAGTTGGTTGCGCCTGAAGGGGGTGGTAATGGGTGGCAGCCGGGCTAGGCCGGGTTGCAGAATGTCAACTGGAGGTCGGGTGGGTGGTATCCATGCCTGGTTAGGGGCAATCCAATATGTCTATTACTTCTCGCTTCTGTAATTGCAGTGAGAGGGGTCTCTGTGACGTGTGGCTGCATTGTGCTTATTGGTTAGATGGTATGCATCAAGTCTATCAGCACACATTACATGACAGCATAATAGATTAAGGAACCATAAATTAACCAAGTGGCATAGACTATGTATATTGGTTGGGCACATATTTACAACTGCCTCAGAAATGGTGAAATAGTAGATAGGCTAGGCTACTTGGGTAGCTTCTAGGCCATTACCTATCAACTTAAAAAGCTTTCAGCACAAGATATAAACTATAAAATGTGAAAAGGTAAGTATGATGCACATATGCCTGAATACTTACCGTAGGACACCAGAAGCATTTCGAAAAATTGTTGTCCAACATGTTTCGCCAGCAGAATTTGGATCCCAGCCTGAATGTGGGATTATAATATTGTTTACAATTACTTGTAAACCATCATCAATAATAGACCTCTTCAAGTCCTATAAAACAAATTCTAGATTACATTAGTAACACATTCTAGAGTAAAATGATGATATTCAAAAAAATAAACATTATTCAAATATACTCATTTTACAAACTGAAATAATGCTCTTTATTTAATGTACCTCACATGATGACAGGTTCCAAAGTACTCCCGTTACAAGTTCTTTAACCTCTGCATCTGCAGACTTCCGCAACAAACTTATTAATGAAGGGATGCCACCAGCATTTTTAATGGCTCTCTTATTTTCATCATTTTGTCTTCCATACGACAGGTTCCTGGAAATAAAAGAAAGAGATTAAAAACATACGAATGTGGCCTCAATATTTCATCAACACTGATAGAAGAACACATGAGTATCGTACATTTAAGACAATTTCATCTGCCATGTATTTAACAAATAAAATAAAAGACTATAGTATACGAGTAACTAGAAATAATTGCCAGACATCGAACTGGTAAAAATATAATAACAAAGTTGAATTAAGTATAAAATTATTAATTAACTATTACAATACAAATGGTTTTATAACAAACGTGTATCACAGCCATTATACAAGGAACAAAACTTCTTGGCCGCTTGGGGTCAGTCGATCAGCAGCGCTCCTCCCACTAGCTGATGCCAGTAGCCTACCATGACTGCATGCGGTTGTCTAGTTAGTAGTGTTACAGTGACCATAGTGAGTCTAGCAAAATGTTTCTCAGTTCGCTCAAAAAATTGTAAATGATTTCACTGAAATTCAGCCTTTTTTACAAGAGGCTCATTTTGCTGAACAAGTAGGTCAAATTCCAAGTCTGTATATTTATCTGTTTGTGATTTACACTGTTATGAAATGTGCATGAACTCAAGACTATTTTTTGAATAAAGAATATTATTCATTCCTCGCTGAGAGGAAACCATATTTCGTAGGTCTATCTAAATGTTTCCGCCTTGCTTTATAAGCAGACGATCAAGTCTACACCCGTGCTTAGTCGACACAGAGAATGTGTAGCACAACAGCTGCCACTGGTGTTTGCTCTAGCCTGTAGCCCAGTGACCAGTACCGTGACGGGCTTCAAACGATCCTCACCATTTTTCATTTGCTGGCATGTAAAGTTTTTGTTGAAGTTATGGTGCTAAGCAAACCTTGTGTTCGCATACGTAGTTGAAAGGGAAGTGGTTAACAAACAAGGTTGACCTATAATCTTTAGAATGCATTCTTTTTTTACTATCAAAATAATTTTGCCAAAGTATAAATTTTTAACAAATTAATTGTTTGACAGCCAAAGTGTGTGGTGATAGTGAACGTAGAATGCGACTGACATGCATCTACGTCAAAAGCAATATTTGTGTCACTTATGAAAAACATATTTTTCAGGAAACTAGTTACTGATTTTAATGATTTCAACAAAAACTGTCTTCAGAGAGGGGTGTTAGAATTTTACAACAAGGGAGGAAAATCCAACAAAAAATATACAGCAGCTATGTGCGAGAAAATAGGTTATACGTTTTCAGCAAGTTCCACAACAAGTTTTTTTTCAAAGTATCGGTCTTTGTTATAAGAAATCAAATGATGGGCAGAAGTTTGTAATGGAAAAGAATAGCATTACAACTGTTTGGACAGGGAAGAGGAGTTTGTGCTGCCATTACAAGTTACAATGCAAAGATGAATTATTTTTCCAAAATGCTACATATAACTGTAAATAAATTAAAATTATTATATATACAGTTGATAGATGTTATTAATATGTAAATTTAAGTGCCAGGATATTTTTACTACGAAATTTAAATTTAGCAGTTTGTCTACCGCAGTTTCCTATTAGTTATAAACTTCCAAATATATGTTGTATGTGTTTTGTAGATTTCTGTTTCTACTAGATGCAAATGTTTCTCTTTACGTAAAGAATTGTAATTTATATTACTAAAAGTTGAGATTTCACACCACGCGTATTATGACGGGGTGGGCGCTTGATAGATATGGCAACAGGGCTTGGTACTACTCGCTGATAGACTGACACTGAGCGGCCAAGAGGTTCTGTGCCTGGTATAATACCACTTTTTTTCCACCATCACTAAACCGCCTTACCTGCACTATTATAAGAGTCGCATCAATAATATTAATTTTAATTTAGAAACAAAATTAAAATAACATGAAAGTAGATGGCAGTTTATTTCATTAATCTATTTTATTCTAAAATTAAAGCAAACTTGACTGTTACCTTAATGCACCACAAGCATTTCTATACACATCAGGTGTTTCATGGTTGAGAAGTGAGACTAGAGGTGGAATTCCACCAAGTGACCTTGTTTTCTGTTTGTTTGGGTCATCCATATAACACAAGTGCTGCAAATACGCCGCTGCATTGGCCTTTATTACATTGTTAGGGTTATTTAAAAATCCAATTACTTCAGTGAGGTTAGGATCACGCCACCGCATTCCTAAAACAAACACATGTCATGTCCCTATTTGCCAGATGTCTTTCAAATATTTACTATTAACTTGTTTTAAGTTACTCTATTTTTGCAAAAGATCTTCATACAATTGTTCTGTGTCTCATTGTGTCAACACATCTTAAAAGATAACATATATAACTGTACACTGCTTCTGTTATAATGAACACTGGCATTTATCTTTGTGATGAGCACCACATATGCTTGTACTTCCAACGATCAAGATGGTAATAAACAATTTTATCCAAGCTCTAACAAAAATAAAACTGAAAAGAATCATTTTGTCACTGTCAACATCTCACATTGTATTATAGCTGTTTCACTGCAAACAAACACTTCCAAAAACAAGCAAGCCCTGCCTGCAACTGCATACATTTTAAAATAAATGACAGGAGTACTTATAGTAATTATGTAACTAAAAATTCCACATAAGGTAAGTGCATAAAAACTGACACTGCAAGCATAGCTGACATTTTATATTTAACTGCCTGAAATGAGAAAGTAAAATAATTGTGATAGTTTAGGTTGGTACCATAGCTAATACTGTCTTGTTTTTCAAGTTATCAGCTGTAAACCATTTTTATTGTAATTCTGGTGGGAAATTTTCATGGTAAATGTTATGTTCCTACAATATTTGTCTCTCTTCATAATGAAATTGTTAAGAGGGAAGTGTATTTTTGATAATGTTTAGCTGAGTTTAAGTGATTTAAATTAAACATTTATGATATGGTGTAACAAGTAATGTTGTTACTATTCTTCGTTTCATATAACTTCAGTAAATTTTGACAGATGTTGTGACCAACCTACACAGCATGTAAGTAATAAACGTTCCCAATTGCAAAGTACTTTAGTTAGGTGATGGTTGTTGTGGGATGCATGTTATGTTGGCAATCTCTGCAATATTTTGGAAGAAAATAGTACTCTGCATTAAAAATTATAATTTAGAAGTTTAATGACATCACAGGTCTATGATGAAAAAACGTTTTTGATAATTTTACCTCTTTTATATGTATTTTGGTGTGTAGAATTAAAAAATGGTACTCAAATTCTCATATCACGTAAAGTTTTTCCACAAAATAGGGTTATGTAATCTAATGTAAGCTGCACATTTTTCACCTTTAAGGAACTTCTTTACCTCATAACTACTCATTTTGGAAAAAACAAAAAGTTGTCCAATACTTTTTATGTTTACTTCAGTTACATGACAATCCCAAGCACTGTGCACAAGCGGAAAAACCAAACCTGCCCCTTTACGACCATAAGAAAAAGGGACTATATTACTATTAAATGAAATTAATAAGTAAATTTAATCATTTTGAAAATATTTTAATAAAATATTGATTTACAAATGTGTTTTGTTCAATAATGTAATCCTGAATAATTTAACAACAGTACTTAGGCTTACAGTTCATAAGCAGATTGCAAAAAATTGGCATTTGTTATAGAGAAAAACTGAGGTCAGTTTCTGATCCTGCATTCCAAAAACATATTACGATAGCACAAATTTTTTTAAAAATTTGTAATGCCCCAAATTTTGAAGGCCAGTGTAATTACAGCATTTATGGTTTGAATTATGATCTTAGAATAATGTACAATTTTTTAAGTAATAGAGCAAAGGCTTAATTTAAAACAATTAAGAATTATTATGGTAGAGCGTGCGAACATTACGGTTACATAAAATGTCTCCACCCACCTGATGAATGATATTGCCTTAGAGTTGAACTCTCTTCCGTAATAATTCATCTATATGCGAGAATTCCTTGCTTGCGGTGTCAGAATGTTATATATGCAGTGAATTATTTTTGTATTTGCGTATTTCATTAAATGTAGTTCACTGAAGGTGCCTTTTGAGAACAGTTTCCTCAGTGAAATGAAATAAATATTGACACGTGTCTGCTGCTTAGTAAAAGGGTTTGTTGTGTGCTTTGGTCCGCCATTTTCCTTGACCATGAAGCGCAAGCAACAAAGTATTTATGTTGTGATGTTTATATTTGTTGGTTTCAAGAAACAGCTCAAGTGTTTTGTTAATTGAATAAGTCAGCAAATAAATTATTTATCAGTGGCCGATAAAAGTGATTTTAGTGAAGTAATCATCCAAGGCTCGCCGTGTGTTTAGGAATTATGAAATAAACATGTTTTGTAAAAATGTTTCTAGAAATTGTTGTTACAATATTTTTAATGTTTCTGGTCTTTTTTTACCCTAATTAATTTTATTGAAAATTTAAAGATTTTTAACATGTGAAAAATTTGCTGAAAATGTTTACAGTGTACATTTCACACGTCTGTATTAACAGTGACGTATTTATTGCGTTTTGTGCTTGCTTGAGGTTTTGAAATGTACGTAGCCTAAATAAACGCTCTTTTAGTGTACATTCATTATAATCAATTTTTGATTGCTAGTTTAACTTCACTAAAAATATTCAGTATTTCTCGCATCGCTACAAACGACATATTTATTGCATTTAGTCCTTTCGATAAAGGTACAACTTTTGAGTTAGAGTAATTTGAATGTTATTTCCGTACGAACAAAATTTTCCACCACATCATCAAAACAATGCAAGTTCAAATTGCCACACACACATAAGAAGAACCGCAAAAAAAAAAAATTATGTCTCACGAAAGAAGAGTTCCCCACTTGACCAATAAAATAAACAGAACCATAACTAGTATATTACGTAGTCATAACAAAAATAAAACCGGTGGGAATGGCAACCAGCTATAGTAGCCAGTACTGGATTGAAGTTGTCAGTCTTTCAATGTCTGCCATTGGATTCACAGAGTTTGTTTACAGAAATTTTGTTCTTCACCGACCGAACAGCTGTGGCGGAGGGATACATTGTAACTGCAGCTATTTAAAACTGAGAACAGCAAGCACACCTGACCTCAAAATTTAGGCCCTTGTAAAAGTGTCAGGTTAGGGTACAAACCACAGGCTTTGTCCCATATATCATGTCTGCTAAAAAAGAGAAAAAAATACCAAGGTGCAATGCGGAGAGTATGGAGAAGGCCGTGGAAGCTGTGAAGAAAGGAATGGCTACAAAGACAGCTGCCAATTAGTTTGGAGTATCAAAGACTACTATACATTACAAGGTTGTTAGAAAGTACGAACTTAATGAACCAATTTAGATGAAAACAGTTTTTACAAAGAGGAAAATTTGTTGGTTAAGTGGGTTCTCGATTTGGCCTCACAGGGGTTTCCTATTACAAAGGAGAACTTTTTATTTAGTGTTAGCCAATTAGCAAATGAGTTAAAATTCACTTCAAAAATGAACAAAATACCAGAAAATGTTTTGAAGGTTTCAGGAAATATCATCCAAACATACACTTAAAAGCTGCAAAGAACATGACAACTAGTACAACAGCCGTAACACAAAAAAACTTGCATAAATAGTTTTACAGAAGTGTCGTATTTAAAAACTAAGTGCGATGTCTTTTTGAAAAAAAAAGACTGGAAAATAGTTTAACTTAGATGAATCTGCTTTCTCCTTAATCCTGTGAGAAAAATGTCTATATGAAGTCAGAGTCAATTGAGAAGGAATTTTTGATGGTCCTTGTTGGAGTAAATGCAGCTGGGGAACTGTGTCCACCAATGATCATTTTTTAATACAAAGAGTTCCACATAAAGTCGCTACTAGTATATCCCTAATGAATGGGGAATTACGTTATCAGAGAATGGCTGGAGCACATTGATACATTTAATTGCTATATATTTAATGTTTTTATATCCTTGGGTAAAAGAAAATGTAGGTTTACAAGTCATTTTATTTGTTGATGGGCACATTTCTTATTTGTCATGCCAACTAACTGTCTTCTGTTCAAAGAATGGACCAGTACTGGTTGCACTCTAACCCAATGCAACCCACATTCTCCAGCCAATAGACGTGGCTATATTCCAAACCCTCAAAAAAGGTTGGCAAAAACATTTGAATCAGTTTAGAATTAAAAATTTAAAGCTGATATGAAAAAAAACATGAATTTGCTCTAGTTTTACAGGTTGTATTGAATGAGAGGATCGTGTCACAAATTTTGGCATATGATTTTGAAAAATGTGGGTTGTATCTGTGGGACCCTTCTGAAGTTGACTTATTCTTTACAAACCAAGGAGTGTTGTTGCTGAGAGATTTGAGAACTGAACCAAGTTAATGATATGCCTAGTCCAGCCTCATCTTACAATTTACGAAAAACAATTTTATTCCTTGGAACTTACATTGAACACAAGAAAATGAAGCAATTCAAAACATTCTCAGAGGACAACTGGGCTGGTCCGGAGGCTGATAAATCTCTCTTTATTGTATGGAGGAAGATGTACTCAGATCTGTTAAATTTCAACAGACAACTGAAAAGTTCAGGTTAAAAGAGTGACATCAATAATCAATCAATTTTTTCTGTTTCTGGAAATAATGACCTAAACAGGCCTGCATAAAAAGTCAATGCTGCTTCAACTGTTCCTAAAACCGCCCCTCTAGGTAGATAACGGTCATTGTCGACAAAGGGAACCATCAACCACCTTCTTTAGAAGATAAAGAGGAAACTTCACCAGAGATCCTAGCTTCAGTGGATGAAATTCCAACTAAGCAAGAGTCAAACTTACACAACGTACCAACTTCATTTAAAAAATCCCTCTTTATCCTGAAAAAGTGCAAATGTAACAAGCAAAAGGAACAAGGAAAAGATCCCTTCTGTTGTTTCTTCGTGGCTATGGGAGCAATATAGTGAAAGAAAGCAAAACAAGAACTAGAAAAAAAGAAAAAAAAGAGAGATTAAGGGAGCTGAAGAAGAAATGGAAGGAAGAGTTAATAGCTCAAAAAAAAAGTTGAATGATAGAAAAAATTATTAAAGTCTCCAAAAGAACTATGAATTTTGATTAACAGTCAGATACAATAGACGATGATCAGTAGTATTTGGAGTCAGATGAAGATTGTTACATGGAAACATTTTCAGACATTTCAGGACAGAAGTAAGGATTTTGTCATCGTAAATTATGAGGGTAAATTCTTTCCTCGTCAAATCAAAGAGATGCATGAAACTATTGCATGAAATTAATACTTGATCACTGTAATGGCCAGATCAAGAGGATAAAATTTGGTGTGAAGAAGATCCTGTTTCATAAAAAAAATCACTCCATCAACTACAAATTCTAAAGGTGTTTATAATGTCCAATCAATTTTGAAATATAGACTTAGGTTATAAATAATATAAATAGCACAGACTTTAAGTTCTTTCAAAGTATTTTTGTACGAACATTTTAAAATTTATATTAATTGCATTTAATTTACATATGAATAGATTTAAATAATGTTTTATATCATTATTTCTAACATTTCAAGGTTTACAAATGTAAATATTAAGAAAACAATACAAAAGACAATAATTAATGAATTCCAGCTTTAGATACATAAAGTGTCAGCTATAAGTGCAAAATAAAAGAAAACATAAATTCTTAAAAGTTTTATTTTTATTCAAAAATTATTTTAAAATCAAGACGAAACTAAAATTTTTAAAAAATAGTGCACAAACAAGAGAGGAAAATATTTCTTAAAGTGTCAGCTTTTGGTGAATTTACCTTACCTTTATCATACTTGATGTGTAATTTTTGATAGGTGAAGATTGAAATTAGTTTTTTTATTCCCATTACAGTAATAATTAGCACAAAAGTAACATATTTAAGTTTCTAACAATTTCACAGCATCACTTTATTGATGCTTAGATTCTAATAAGTCTATAACACTGCACATATCTACATGTGATTTAAGTATTTACAACAGGCTGAAAGGATGAAGTATGAAGAGTTAAAAAGTATTCATTTAATTGTGAACCAACAGTACCGGAATCATACCTTAAGCAACTATTAATTATTAAGTGTGTAATGTTTTTGATTAACCAAAAATAAGAAATAAGAAAATAAATAAATAAAAACCTTATTTACACAACTAATTAAAATTATTAATTAATGTTATCTGTCATGAATTATCTCATTAGGATAGAAGATAATATAGATGCTTATAAACAAACGTAATATTATTAACTTAGTTAATTAACTACCTGCTTGGTATCACTTCACTTGACAAGTGTTGCATAAGATTTGCTATATTTGCAAGAAATGGAACACAAGACCCAATCAAGCATTTAAATGTGTCACAAATATACTGTAATATAAATCTGGATAGGTAGGAATCATTTTTAAAATTATTTATGTAATTTGGCAAAGTAACTGTTTATGTAGTTTTACAATCAACAATGCACACTCCCAGCATTTTTGTAATAATAATTGTTTGCTTATTCCCAAAAAGGATGGAAAAGCACAAAGAAATAAAAATATTTATGCACAGCACATTGCTGTTTACAGTAACTTTATATAAACATACACTGGTGAAAATTAATTAACAAATAAAATTCATTTCCATTTTTTTTTTTCATTCGCTCTACTTTGCAAAGATACAATTAAAATAAAATAATAGGTCTGGTCTCTAGAAAAGCAACTGGCTCCTATTTCCTCTGCTTCCTGTTATCTCATACGTGCAGACCCTGCCTAGGCAAAAAAACGAATTACAATATGCTGTGTAATGACTATGACAAATGTACTGGTAGTGGTTACTCCACACCATTTACATGTGCACCTGAAAACAATAAACTTAAGTTGTTTTCAATTTACATAATTTGAGAAGATATAGACTCATAACTTTTCTGAAAATTTTGTAGGTAATATCTACCTCAAAAAGAACAAATAGAATACTAGAAAAAGTAAAGAACACTTGAAAAAGTTTTTTTTTAAAGGGGAGAGGAGGGAAAAATTGGAGAAAAGACAAACTATACCTATTGAAGACAAACACGAACTGAAAGGCAGCAGGCAAAGGAAATACAGTTCTAAGGAAAAGATAGGGAAAATAATAATGTTTCCTGACTGGGGTTATGAAAAATTCAGTTTTTAGTAGTCAGAGATGATAATATGATGATTCTTACCTCACAGTGCAAGAAAAGGAAAAAAAAAATCAAAGTGGGAATACAAAACTAATTTAAAAGTGCTATATAACATTGGCAATAAGACAGGTTTATCAAGAATTCAAAATTGAAAATCCAAGAACTATGACGTTCAAAACATACATGCATTAGAAATGTGAATTTTGCCATTTTATGCAAATACATTAATTTTAAGTACAGTAAACTCTAGATTATCCATTCCAGTTGAGATCTCTGAATTCCCAAATAATCAAATTTTTGCCAATATCACAAATAATCCACAGTCAACCTCTCCCTCCAAACAAAATTGGAAAACATGTTTAGCAGAACCAATAATGTTAAAGACATGAAATATACATCCAATGGAATGGTTTCAAAAGGTGTGAAACATATTGAATATCTATACTTTTTTAACAACTTCATCCTGAAGCAAATCCATGTATGTACAGTATTTTGCATGATGTCTGAGGTTGTGGGTTTCACTTTAGACAACCAACAGTTGTAACGTAAAACATTTAAAGTTGTAATGCATACTAAAATAAATATTTGTTACTTTTACATATTACAAATTAGGCTGTGTAGTACACATTTTCCCCCACACACCAAAAGGTACACTATTAACACATAAAAATGACCTCACTTTTCCTGACAGGTATACATGGTTTTCCGCCATGTGTGTTATGCATAGTGCTAAAACTTTGCTCAAGTATAATAATTGGAATGCAACATGCATAAAGTTACACACATATATGCAGTATATGAAACATGCAATGTAACATATAGTAAAATAAGAACTCACCTCTGCCCACTTCACATGTAGCATACTGTGTAGTACCACTAACAAAAATATATAACTAAAGACAAGGGACCATTTAAAAAAAAGCTTACAAACATGAACAACAAAGTAAATAAAAATTAATTACACTAAGTTAGCTACACAACACATTGTACACATAAGTCTAAACGTTCGAAAAAAGTTGAATCTTGGTATGTTTGCTAGCTGTTGACATCTTTCCATTTATGGCATTTCGTAATTTTTATAAGTTCAAAATGGCAATGTAATCATACCCTTCCTGGTTAACATATTCAAAAGATTTTGCCACACATTCACACGCCTCAACATAAGAGACAGGTGGTTCTCGTGTTACCTGGTTTTCTGAACCTCCTCCTCAACATTAAGGATCCTAACTTTACAAACAATTCCACTGTCACTCAGTTTTTTAAATCCCCATCACACATGTCAGTAGTGTGATAGTCTATATCCACTTCCTCACATCCATCAACATCACTCAAAATGCCACACAGTACAAAAGACATGCACAGCCCATGTCAATAAAATCTTCAAAATATTCTCCACAAAACTCCTCTGGAATGATTAAAGCATTGCTGATGGTGGTTTCTTTAACCCGGTGCCATGCTGAAGAAACACCATAAATGTCATCTATTATGTTGAGGTTCTTCCAGAATATACGAACATCTGAGCCTTCTTTCACAAGTTGCTTTCAGATTTGCCCAGTAATGCTGTTTCATTGCTACAATTACACACTGATTATTGGGCTTTATTAGTGAAGTAATGCTTGGCGGCAGGTATTTCACAACAATTTGCCCATCATCAGACATGAGCTTTGCCTCAGCTGGATGGCATGGGATGGTAGCCAACAAAAGTACAGTTTTTATTGGCAGCCCTTTCATTTTCTAACATTTGTGCACAGTGGAAACAAAATTCTGTGAAAACAATTTGTAAAAATATCAAAGTTCATCCAGGCTGCCTTTTGGCCATTATATTGCACAGGTAACTGGGTCCTTCCTTCAAACGCTCTTGAAGTTTTAACTTTTTCAATTACAAGAGGCTTCAGCTTATGTTCCCCAGTATAACTGGCAGCTATGAGAGCAGTTAATCTTTCCTTGCTGACCTTGAAACAAATGGTATGTGTTTCAGTTTTCATTGCCAAGCTTCTTGTTAGTAAATATTTCCAATAGACAAGTCTCATCAGAATTACAAATTTGTTGCAATGAAAAAAAAAGGTTCTTCAATGAAAGTTGAAAAAAATGTCATAACCTTCATCTGCTGCTTCCTTGTTTGCACTTAGCCTTTCACCTTGCACTGCACTTTCACGTATTCCATGCAGCTGTTTCAACATGGTAAATCATCCTTATGATGCAGTGAAACCACGCTCAATCCCAAGCTAATCATGAAATTTCCTTGCTTGTTCAGTACAGATGGTTGAAGACAATGACATACCTTTAGCTTGTTTCTGTTTGAACGAGTTGTACAATGCCTTGTCCAATTCTGAAAATACTGAAGTTTTCAGTCTTGCATTTCAAAGAATTACTTGCATAGTTCATCAACTTATCTTTAGATTTTAAGATGTTGCACACAGTTTGATTCCTGAAACAGAACTTAATAGTTAACTTCTACGCAGATTCGCCAGTATTTAACCTCTCAAAAATTAACTTTTCTGTTATAGTTAAAAACATCCTTTTTCTTCTTTTTGCCATTGTTATTATGTTCAATCACACACACTAAGGACAGAACATACCAACGAAACAAAGTTTGGGACATAAGAACAAGAAACAACCACATACAGCCTTTAAACAATACTGCACATCACAATGATGAAATCCCATTAGTACTATACCATTGTTGTGATATGGACTTGGGCCATATGGAGTCATGGTAATTAGTGGTCAATGTCCCCCTGCCCCTTGTGCCTCAGCATCAAGGGGGCTTAGATTGCATGGCCATCTGGAAGCTTAAGCAATAGTCAACATGAAAAATCTCGCAAATATAGTCGAAAATGATACAAGCACATTTGTATATGCGTATGAAAATAAAAATGTGCAGTTTGTTGCATAAATATCAGTTTTGACAAAGGTTTTTTAGTATTAAAGCTGTAACTTTCGCGGCCGCTGTCACATGAATACAGAACGCTCTCTCATTGGTTTGATGTCACTAATCATACGCCGGTAGCCGGCCCCAGCACGTTGCAAACCCGCAGCACAAAAATGGAAGGCAACTTTGTGAAAGCGCAGTCAGACAATCTGCCACAAATAGATACCAATATGGCACTTGATTGCTTCAATTCCCATTGTTTTTGTCAAACCTGAAATAAGAGGTATAAAATTACAAAGGTAAGAACGTGTCTCATATCGCACAGTCGTGATGATCTTCAAAGCGACAGTAGGCCTACATCACAAGTTAAAGCTTATTTGTTTGTAGGTATTATTATTATTATTATTATTATTATTATTATTATTATTATTATTATTATCTGTGTTTATGTTTACAATTTCTAAGATTCAAAGTTCAAAACTTAAATGTAGAATAGGTATTACATTCACAAGAATAACACAATTTTAATGAACGCGAGCGTACTGTGTTGTCGCTCGTCATGCTTGATGTCTGTGATATATTAACTACAATATTTAGAAATAAAACATAGTGTTGAGAAAGAAAGTTACAAATATTTCAGTATTCACAAAACACTATTTTTGCTTTGTAAATGTCAGATAACGAGCGGTATGGTCACAGTAGGCCTCAGGCTAGCATGCTAGACACTACCAGACACCGCTAGACTTCTTGAGCAGCTGCGGGTGGGTGGCGGAATGGTGGCTGGCAAAATGGTTTTCTGCCGGCCCGCAAACCTGTATTTCCACGTTGCACCTCGTTTCTAAACACTATATTTGAGGCCTCAAATATAGTGTTAAGAAACAAGAAAATTATCAAAAAAATTACTTGCTTATGTTATTGTTTCTTATGTTTTGTGTACCTAAGATACCTTTTATTATTCTGATGTCACGAAAGCTGTGTCTACACTTCCTTTTTGAAATGTAAGAACTGTACACATAAGCTGAAAATATAGATATGGCAAAATATAGATTTGAGAAACACTTAATACCTGGGATGAGATTCAATACAGCAAAGAAAATATGTAATAAAAGCTTAAGAATTTGTTTTATTTCTCAAAAGCTGTTTTCTTTCTGTTTATTTAAGGGAAAAAGTTATAAAAGTAAAACCTTTTTCTTGGGTAAAACACGTAGGCCTATTTAGTGTCAATTTTGTGGACCTAGTCTAGTAATTTTTTGTAATGGCCATCTTAGTAACTTAGAAAAAAGGGGTAAGGCAAATATGAAAGTAAGATCATCATTGATAAACATTTCTAAAAACATGTATTTAGTGTTTTGAAAGTAAAAATTAAGTTGATATTTAACTTAAATTGTTAGGCTTATGAAAGCTAACTAGAGACAAATCAAAACAACTTAAATTTATTTGAAATTGCTGTGTTTGAAAAATACCTTATAACATGAACCAAACTTTTTGCAAGAGAGACTGAGACCTACCCAAATAATTTAATGTTTAATTTGCATGGCTTAACATCATGACATTTTATTATTTAGGCATACAATGTGACTATAGCCTAAATATGATAGCTGTGCTCTTGAAACGAATGTTATAAGTTATATTAAATTAATAAAAAAAATTTCCATACCAAATTCCGTCTGTTAGGCCTAACTTGGAATGTATAAACATACAAAATGAAAAATTTGCCTTCTGTGGCTAAATTTTTTGTAAACATATTTATATGCCTTTATTATTATGAAAGACATTAACATATTTTTTTATGCTCACATCTACATCACATACGAATTGCTAAAAGCATTGTGGTGTGTATTAAACAATACCATAGTACTGTAACGAAGGTTAGGTCAGATGTAAATAGTAGACATTCAGAAGTTCAGTGTTAAAACTACCTACATAAGGAAAACATAAACACCTTAAATATAATTACTTATATTAAAATGGCCTTCGCAAACAAAAATAACTGATTTTGGCTAAACATCTTCAATGTATCGCCTAATTGCGTAAAACCACGCCTTCCTGTTTTATTTTATCAGGTGTTTTGCAAGATGTACTAGTACACTGCGGTACAATAAACTATTCCAATGATTTTGGTATACTTGACTCTTTATTTTCTCTTTCCATTACTTCAAACAATTTCTATTTAACCAAATACGCATCACAGCTGAAGTAAATAAATGCGGCGGCCGAGGTTGTATCCGACTTGTGACGTCACGGAGTGAGCAGGCACATTTTGGCGGGCATTTCAAACGTAAAACTTCCATTCAATCATAACTTTTTCAAAACTAATATTTAAATTGTGATACTTTGTAAATACATTTCAAACACATAAATGATTGAAAACCAAGTGCCAGCAAAAATGTGCATGTTGCCTATTAGGATATAACTGACCCCAGTCAATTGTCCACACCAGGACTATGTGGCACTGATGTGCCAGAGATAGATGACCGGCCCGATGAGATTGCAACTGATTGGCAAGGGATTGATTTCACTGACACCTTGACAGCTCTCCCATGATTGGCCTATATGAGTGGGGCAACGTGCCAGGGTCGAGACCAGTGCTCTTCAGTTCCCCAGGAGCATTGGACAGTATCAACTCTCTTTTGGAAACAGTAGTGTTCCTTGGTTCACCAAGAACAGAGCAGTTACTTGCGGTTCATGGGAATATTTCTTCTTTCTCGGTCTGCCGGAAAGGACGGTGTAATTGCCGCTCTGCAGTTCGGCCAGGAATGGTAAATGTACACGCACAAGCACCCAAGTTGCGTAGATAGGGCGGTTCGCATTCCCCAGGTCTTGAGGACAAGAGAAAATGTGCTGTAGGCATGGAGGCCAAGGACGTTGGTTCAATAAACTGAATAGTTCACCGCACCCATGGAAATTATAATTAATATAATAAGGACCCTCCCCCCACGTTATGTCTGGAATGCTACCGGCCACTGCAATGAGTCTGCCAGGCACTCCGCTCAGCTCCGCAGCAGCAGACCTGCCAAGACAAGGAGACAGCTGACTGGAGGCAGTTCTACAGAATGGAGCAGAAGCAGCACACGCGTAGATGAGGTGTCTGCTAGTACAACAACGGGCAAAAGCCAGATTCAACTAAACTACTCCATTGGATCACTATTTCGTAAGAGCAGGTTTGGCTTCTGATTTTCCCAGGGCAACCTCCATAGATTTCCAAATAGAGACCTGCTTTATGGAACTGAAATGGTGGGACGTGGAGGAATAGGCTAACAACACTGTTAGGTCACAAGACACATGGCCGTATTTTGTTCCTTGCACCGATGCCGCCAGCTGCAAACCTGTCAATCGCAGTACTGTTCTTCCAACCGCTAATGGTTGCGTTGGGTATTGGAACAACTGCCATGCGCTGTTTTAAGTGTGTTGTTTGCAAATATTGATAGAGACTGAAAAGCATGAAAACCAGGTAGCATAGCTTAACTTTCCCTAGTGTACTACAGTAGAGCACCCCTCAACCGGAATCGTCGAGGGAAGGGCTATTACGGTTGTGGGAAAATTCCGGTTATGGGAAATGAGGGTGGGATGGTGTGAAAAATAACACATTTTTAGTCTGAACTCATGTATATGTGGCACATAATTTGAACTTAAGAAATCAATGAGTGTAAATTATTAGTTTTATCCCTAAAGTTACTAAACCATTAAAAAAAACACTACGTTCTGTTTATGAAATGTGAGTCATAAAACTCCCGGCGCTGCGATAATGACCTTCATTCTCAAACTTCTAGGGGGGATTCTTATCTCTTCGCAGGATGTGTGTCTGCCTGAGTAAGCGAGATCTGGATATCATGTTACTGTTTCTGTTGCCGTCCATCTGATAAAACTTCCCGAAGTATAGTCAATTCCGTTGACAGTCTTTTGCCTTACTGCATGGCACGTCGGCACAACATACATTTACAAGAGAGGGGCTGACTATAGACCAAGTTCACAAAGTACAGTATTTCGGCATGTATAGGCAGCACATTTTTACAAAAAAAATTACAAAAAGTGGGATGCGGCTTATTTACGAGATATTGGCATAAAAAATATTTTCCCCCTAAACCATGTTCAGAAATTTGCCAACCAATATAAGCTCTAATGCTTTAACTTAGTTTCTAAGGAAGTCAAAAAAAAAAAATGAATAGCTCATCACTTTGTAATGATGCAATATGCTTAATTTTTCGAGACACGGGTGTAAAATTCCTTCGTGTGTATGAAGCTTTGGAAAGCTTCTTAATATTTTAATCGGGTTCAAGTTTAAAGCCGTGGTGGCTCGTTTCCCGTGATAGTTTATCCGGCAGACGTGTGCTATTGTAGGTTATCGGGCGGACGTCTGCTGTTTACGTTTTATCAGGAGTCCGTTTACAGTTTTCGTTTCGAACGTTGGATTTTTGGGAAGCGTCAGCATTATTTAGCTTTCTCAGGCAACATCGACAAGTTATAGTTTCTCAGACGCAGTTTTGTTGTACGAGAGGTTAGTTTATCTGGATGTTGGCGGCATCGACACGTTTTAGTTCCTACGACGCAGTGTTGATAACGTTGTGCAGAACGTGCGTGGCCAGGCGCTTATCTCAG
>NQII01000709.1:615755-627355 GCA_002778355.1 Clitarchus hookeri
AAAAAGGAAGCAGGCAGGTAAAAGAAGCAAAAAGAAAAAGGAAGCGGGCTGGTAAAAGAAGCAAAAAGAAAAAGGAAGCAGGCAGGTAAAAGAAGCAAAAAGAAAAAGGAAGCCAGCTGGTAAAAGGAGCAAAAAGAAAACTGTAGCTGGAGTTGTTGACATTCTTTTAATGACCATAGGTTAAAGCCACATCACAATGTTTAGGCTTTTAGCACTGCGAGTTATTTAGTTAAAGTATTTTCCAAACATATCACAATCACCACCTATTAATGTAAAAAAAAAAAGGATCAGTATACATTAAATCTTATCTTCACACTTTGTTATTGTTCTATTATTCGGTAGGTTAAATAAAACATTTAATGCATTTTACCTGCATTGGTTTAATGAATTTGTAAGCAAAATGCAAGTATTCAAAATGGAACCAAATACTGGAACCAATATTTGAATTGTAGAATCGGTACCGGAACCGGAACTGATATTTTTTGTTATTCGACCCATCCCTAGAAGCTACCCAAGATATGAAAAACACTTGCTTCTAATAAACTGGCAGTCAAGCCCAAATCCCAACTGGCTATACTTCCGTTTTAGCGAGAAATGGTAAAACGCACCCCAAGTGAAGTGGAAAAAATATTGATGAGTGATTAAACTGTAAACTTTCAAAAAAATTTACAACAAACTTTAGACATAAAACAACAGTTCTGTATTGGGCGTGGGGGGAGAGGAGGCATGACCTTTTACGCACCCCTATTAGAAACATTCACATCTCTTCACCAATTTTCATGCTGGGGTCATTCCATATTAAATCATCAAATTTAAAAAAATGGAAACTGTAGAATTTTTTCTTTTTATTAAAAAAAATTCCTATGTTTAAATTTTAAAATTGTTTTCTTTTTGTTTTTTCAAAGGTCTGTGTACTCAACAGGGTTGAAAATAACAGAATGGGACAACTTGTGCTCTATAGAGTATCTTTCATAAAAAACTCAATTTTTTATTTTGTACCTCACATTACTTTTTTTGGCTTCAAAAACAGCAAATTTTCATTTTTTTCCCAAGTTGGAGACTATTTTTTTGTAGGAAGGAAGTCTTCAACCCAGATAACTTTGATGTTGCATACTGTTCTACATGTAGACACTAAGCACACAAAGGATCAGGTCTCTAAATGCAACTTTGTTGAAGCAGGGTGGGGTATAAAATGGAGTAAAACAGTCATCTGAATATTGAGAGCAGAACGCCACCATCTTGAAAATAAAAAACTTATTTAATAATATAAATATACAGTGTAATAGTATCTTATATAAGCTTTTAAATGACACTAAAATCCGTACAATAGGTGACTTATTAAAAAAATTACTGTAGTTGCGTAAACCTCCAAAATCTGTGAAATTTGCTTGCAGTGTGTGTGAAAAAAGGCTGGCATCATCTACTTGTAGATAAAAATCTAAATTAATGTTTTTCTTCCACCTTGAGGATAGAATAACATAGCAACAAGTTTTTATCAACAATAAAAAATGGTGCAGCTTCGGCCCCTTGATGATTTCACATGGAATGACCCGTTGGCTAAATCAACACCACTACAGGGACAAGCACATAAAATCATACAATATTGCAATACATCATCTCAGAGAACAAAAAGTCAGGACCCACTTGCTTTCAATTTTTAGGATGCCCTGCATGCTAACCTAATTTTGGAGAAGGGGAGGCTATGAATAACAATTTAGAGGAGAAGTGAGTACCAGATCCTGCTCTCTTTATTTTTATGCCTCTACTCTCAAGACCTCGTTGTTAAGAGCCACTTAAATCTCTCAACTCAACTCAATTGTTATGCCATTAATTACAGAAATTGAAACTTTTTATAATGATAAAATTAGTGTAACCACCTATTTTACCAGAACTTTTGTGGTATACCAACTTGAAACTCGTAAATAAAATAATCACTATCCTTGAGTTTAAGCCAAGGAAAAATACACACACAAAGCCCAGAATGACGAAAAACAGAACTAATCTTTCTAGTCATACTAATATAAAGCATTTTCTAATTTTATTTATTTAGATCTGATAGTCGGTACTGGCAAAGAACATTACCAAGGCTAGACACAATCCTCTTTTCAGTAACTAGAAAATGATTGTTCGAGACGTAAAACAGAACAAACCTCTACATTCTCCTAAACCAATTGTAATGTAAAGCATTTTGTAATGTACTTCATTAAAACTGGTTTTACTGACAGTCATACACATTAAAAAGAGAAGTTACTGACATAACTAATGAACCTACTTTCCTCTACATCAGTGCAAATAATATTTATTGATGTTCTTAAACCTTAGATGTGTATATTTCTAATTGTCTCACTATTGTTGCATATGTTTCTAGTTTCATTTTGAATTATATTGCTGTCAACGAGACATCGAAGCCTACCTACCAAATATAAACCATAAGAGAGCTCTAACAAAGATGCAAACTATTCACAGATTCCCAGAAGAGGATGTAACATAAGAAGATACTACATCGGGTGGTTTAGCTATAATAGGTACCATAGGAATTAGGCTATTCTACAGTTTATGAAGTAAATTAATAATGAGATATTGTCAGGGTGAAAATTTTTGAAGTCTGGATTTGGTGGTTTTGTGTTCATGTTTTCTTTGCCGCAACTGAGGAAGTTGCGAGACCTGGAAATTTACAGAAGGCAGGGCATTGATGTGTGTGTTGAACTGACAATTTGCTGAGGGCACTGGCAGCCTGGGAGTTCAGCGTTTTACTTCCGCGAATCATGCAGTTTTAGCTGGCACGATGCAGCCCTGCCTACTGTAAGTCATGTGTGCTCGCAGATCTGGCTGGACAGCAGGTTCACGGAGAGTCGTCTTGCAACTCAGCAATTGTGCATCGAGGGGCGTGAGAGCAGGCGTTGGTATGAGGTTAGAGGGAGTCTGTGACCAGACACCACCAACCAGTGTGGATGTTTGGGTGCTGGTTAAAGCATAGGCAGACTTCTGCCTGGCCAAGGCACATGTAGTTAATTTCAGGATTGTTGTGTGCACCACGGGAATGCGGAGAAGTTGGTCTAGAGTGCATGATATAGCTGGAATAAAGTGTAGTGATCGGCAAGGTGGGTGTGATCGGTCCAGCCTTGGAAGGTGTTGCCTCTGCTGGAGCCAGAGAGAGAAGCAGTGCAGGGTCAGCAAGGGACTGACGAAACCATAAAGTAGTACCTGGTTAAATTAAGTTAAATGTAAAACCCCTTAAAGTAGACGTTCAGCATAGGTGGTTTAGATTATTTTATACGGGTTCCACTGGCAACAGCACTGAAATTAGTGATACTGAGGTTAAATTGAAATTTGTGTTATACTGTACTTAATATATTTAATTAATCTTTTTCTCAGCGAGTTAATTAGCAATGCTGTGATAAATCTAGTCAGTGTTTTTATTGAAAAACCTTAAAAAACAATTAAACATAAATTTAACAATAAAGGTAAGTNTCACCCTCCCGGCCACCTTAAGTATAAGTTAAGGATTGAAAGGGTAGACCAAGCAACTCCCACAAAAACCTCTTGTGTGACAGTAATTAAGTATGAATTTATACTGTGAGCCATTAAATCACTAAAGGTCTCCCAATCAACTGGTTTGGACGGCATTCCAAATTTTATTATAAAAGGCGGTATGTTTATTTTAGTACCTATACTGGCACATATTTATAATTACAGTTTAGAAACTGTAAGCTATCCTGTCAAATGGAAACATGCAGTAGTCGTACCTATATTCAAAAAGGGGAACAAACATGCTGTCAGCAATTATAGGCCTATTTCTTTATTATGTAGTTTCTCCAAAATTTTTGAAAAAATCATACATAAACATATATCTTTCCATATCAAGGAAAATATACAACAAATTTATTTGTATTTGTTAACTCAATCTATAGTAAGATAATCTCACGTAAGCAAGTAAACACAATTTACTTTGATTTGAGCAAGACTTTTGATACTTGTGGTCATACATTAATTTTATACAGCCTTGAAATGATTGGTCTGAATGCCAATTATGTAAACTAGATAGGGAGTTATTTAAGCAATAGGGAGTTTTCAGTAAGAATCAACAATATCAACTCTTTAGAATATGATACTCCTTCAGGCGTATCACAAGGTCCCCACTTTTATTTAATATTTTTATAAACGATATTTGTAAAATTTTACAAAATTCTCATGCTTTTATGTATTCTGATGATTTAAAATTATATTGAAATATGAATTCAATAACTGATTGTATACTGTTACAGAATGATGGACATTCTGTTGTTAATTGGTGTAGACAGAGTGGTATGAAATTGAATAAAAGAAAAACTAAAATTATCACATATTCGCATAAGGGACACAATACAAATTTTAAATACTCTGTCCATAATAAAATTCTTCAAAGAAAACCGTGTATAAAGGATTTAGGTATATTAGTTGATTCAAAATTATACTTTCATCACATTGATATTCTATTAACTATTGCAAATAGAACTCTAGGTCTTATAAAATATTCAACTCTTGTCTGCTTCTAATTATGATTCACTAGCAGCCCAGCCCAGCTTCGCCCGGGTACAATTTAGTTTTTACAGCGATACACTAATAAATAAATTAGGAAAAGAAAATTACAATATTACATGATAGTAAATTAGTAAACTACTATCATATCATATATAACATACATACATACATACATACATACATACATACACGTCACGCCTGTCTCCCAGAGGGGTAGGCAGAGATTATGGACCTCCGTTTACCACGATCCTGACATACCTACCTCCTTCACTTTATCCACATTCATACATCTCTAATATAACAATATTATATAAAAGTGGTCTAGAAAATTTCTTTGTATACAACATTAATCGTTTTGCCTCTGACCGCCAGTACAAAAAGATTTCTGTTTGACATGACATGTGAAAGAGCTACATATAGTTGCCCATGTGAAAAACATGCTCCACTCAAATCCACTCCAGCCACATTAAGTGTTTGAACCTGTGCCTTATTTATGGTCATACCAAAATCAACTCTTATTGGAAATTGGACTCTCTTAAAATTAAAAGGCAAATCTGAGAAAATCATTGGTATTCTAGGTATTAAAACAGTTTCTCCAGTACCGCAGCCAGTTAGAATAGTACCTTCAATGAGATAACTTTTTAAACTTTTTATTTGTAATCAAGTCCTGTTGCATAATTTTGGTGGATTTATATTTCGCAATAAAATTATGGGAGCTCCAACTTTTGAAATCAGTTTGTGTGGTGGCATGCCAGAAGGATACAATGAATTAAGAAATTCTGTGAGATAGTGCACAGTTTCTTCACTGTCGAGTACTGTATCTACTGAGTAATAGACTTGTGTTTGCGCATTGAATTTTGTAAGCACTAATTCATTAGTTTTTTCGAATTGTTCATTAGTAAGCAATAATATTCTCTTTCTTTGAGCCACGACACTGTCTTATTTGAAAGGTTGTGTATTTCAGGATATACGTTATCTATCATTTGTTGGTGGTCTGTGACTAAAACACATATGTAACTATTGAGAGAAATTTTTTCCCCATCCATTGGAAGCTCTCCATTTCCGGCTTTCAGTACCATGCTGTCATCTTCTGAAGACATAAGTACTCTCACGTTTGTTTTGAGTGCTAGTTTTGTTACATTGGGTGAAATTGTACGCTGTAAAGGACATTTCTTATCTACATTAAACAGTTTTAATTATTAATCTATTTATTTTGATAAAGATTAAGTTCTTTATGGTTAGAAAAGACAGTGAATTTTATGTTTGTTTTTACTGCGTAATTTAAATTGTAAATATGCTTATTACTACTTATTTATTACAGACAGATGCATATGCTACCGCTGACTTTTTTGTATATCATTTAATTTCACACGATTCTTTCGTACATGATTTTCTTATATCTATAAAGGATTGGGCAGCGTATTCCATGAGAGCGCGCCAGCGGCAAACTTTTTTCCCCAACTTGATTCACTAATACACTTAATGCTCAGCTCCTATAAGTGCTAGGGCAATTTGTAATACACACAAACCTTCCACAATAAATGCAGATCATAACTGTAAAAATCGCATCCAAATCCATTCAGTGGTTCTCAAGATTAGCTCAGTCATAAAGACAGACAGACGTGCGCCTGGGACTTACTTTTATACTATGTAGTGATTACTATGTCTGTATTATACCTTAGTTAGGCCTAAATTATAATATTGTTCAGTTATCTGGAATTTAATCACAAATGCAGATTCAAACTGAATTGAGAAAATTCGACAAAAATATTTTGTTTCATTTTTTGTAAATACATCGTCAAAGGTAACAAGAAATTTGACTATAAAGTGTCATTAAAAAATTTAACACTTATACACTCTGTTATAAAAGGAAAGTTATTGACACTGTGTTCCTGATTAACTATATTACGGGCAATGTAAATAGTTCAGAAGTAATTCAATAGTGTTAGTCTGAAAGACCCACAGTATCATCAAAGATCTCCTTTTTTGTTCATAACTAATCATAGGACCACTGATTTAATTAAACAATGTCTAGAAAATGTAAATAAGTGTTTAGCTAATATAGATCCTTTTATAAATACCAAAATTTTGATCAAACAATTTCTCTCCAAAATAGATAAAACGTAAATCTGTAACATCACAATTTTATTCATGCTTTTTATTAACCTTGATTCTCCACAAAGATATAATACTCAAAACTTTACGACTACCTATTGACAGAAATAATACTCAATTTTTACTTTTTACAATTTTTACAATTTCACTGTTTTATAATGTTTTTTATGTCAGTAGTACTTTTGTATTCGACGTCTTACTTTTGTTTTATCCATGTTTTTGTATGACTGTGTTCGTATTGCATGTGTGTTGTTTACATTATATGATGGTACTTCTTTTATTATTTTTTTTAAAATTAATCTTATGATTTTGTATTTGTATAATTTTTGTCTATTTGTAATTTTGTCACTTGTTATGTAATCTTTGTGCTGTTTTATGTATAAGTGTACGTCAACCAAGGCCTACAGGCACTCGGGGGCACTATAAATATGTGAATAAATGAAATGAAATCATTATTACTATTACAATTATTATTATTATTGGACCAAAATCTTACCTCTTTGGTCATCATCGACAGATGGAGATGGAACAGAGGGATGCATAGCAAGATGCTTTCGTAGCTCTTCTCCATCTTCAAATATTGCTCTAGGAGATGGACAATTTTCATCGTATGTTCTTGGATCAGCACCACTTCCACTGTAAACAGCTGGAACAGCAGCACTATATGGCGAGGGTGGTGCATATCCATATACAAGTTTCTCATCTCCTGTAAAAAGAAAAGGTAATTTCATTACAATTATTGATGCCTTATTCAAATAGCTAATAATATGAATCTTAATAAAAATAAACCAAGACTCTAATTATCTAATTAAAATTTGTAAAAATACTACCAGGCTAAAACTTAATGTGAACCACTAATATAAATAAAATCTAAATAAAATCTACATTATAACAAACAAAAGAGTTGAAGGGAACCTTCCCTGCCATATTGGATTCTTGATCTTTCTAGCTTGTTTATATTCCTAAAAATAAAATTCCAAAAGTACCCCTATGCCCAATTACAGGCTATTCACAGTAAAGTAAGCCATTTTGAAAGCCCTCTCATTTAGAATAATAGTCAATAAAAACTTTTTTTTTTTAGCCTTGCACGTTAACTTCCAAGTGCGGTGGAATCTACACACTGTGTTTATTACTTACATGGCAAAATTTATATAAAAATGTAGTTAAAGGATAAAAAATGGTTAAAATAAAAAAGTAACTAGGGCTTCAAAAGTGCTCACTTTACAGTGAATAGCCTATAGCTATCGACCTTACACTGCAGTTCAGGCATAACAGCTGAACTACAAACTTACAATTACAACACAATATCAATTCTGCCAAATTACTGCTGTGCAAGGTATATAGCAGTGTCATTCAATATGACAGGAGAGGTTCCCCTTAAGTAGTATAAAATTGACTATAGTTTTCCTGAAATATAAGCTATAAGGATATAAATTAAATTAATGAACCCCTCTGTAAGAAATATACAATTTAATAGAAAACTTTATTCCTGCCTTCCCCCTTTAATTTTATTTACATGTAGATGGGTGGCTATATAAGACATGCTCAAGGACATATATATATATATATATAGACACACACACACACACACACTCACTGAGGCGACAAAAGTCATGGGATACCTCCTAATATTGTGTCGGACCTCCTTTTGCCCGGCAAAGTGCAGCAAAACGTGGCATGGACTCAACAAGTCATTGAAAGTCCCCTGCAGAAATATTGAGCCATCCTGCCTCTATAGACGTCCATAATTGCGTAAGTGTTGCCGGTGCAAGAGTTTGTGCACAAACTGACTTCTTGATTATGTCCCATAAATGTTCGATGGGATTCATTTCGGGCGATCTTGGTGGCCAAATCATTTGCTGGAATTGTCCAGAATGTTCTTCAAACCAATCGCGAACAGTTGTGGCCCGGTGACATGGCGCATTGTCATCCATAAAAATGCCATCGTTGTTTTGGTACATGAAGTCCATGAATGGCTGCAAATGGTCTCCAAGTAGCTGAACATAACCCTTTCCAGTCAATGATCAGTTCAGTTGGACCAGAGGACCCAGTCCATTCCACGTAATAACAGCCCACACCATTATGGAGCCACCACCAGCTTGCACTGTCCTAACGGACATGTCCGTCAGACATCCCACATTGATTCCTGCGGTTATTTCATGCAGTGTTGCTTGTCTCTTAACACTGACAATTCTGCGCACACATCGTTGGTCTCCGTCATTAAGTGCAGGCGGTCGGCCACTGCGTTGTCCATGGTGGGAGGTTATGCCTGAAATTAGGTATTCTCGGCACACTCTTGACACTGTGGATCTCGGAATTTTGAATTCCCTAACCACATCCGAAATGGAATGTCACATGCGTCTAGCTCCAACTACCATTCCGCGTTCAAAGTCTGTTAATTCCCGTCGTGCTGCCATAATCACGTCAGAAACCTTTTAACATGAATCACTTGACTACAAATTAAAGCCCAACCAATGCACTGCCCATTTATACATTTTGTACGCGATACTACTGCCATCTGTATATTTCCATATTGCTATCCCATGACTTTTGTCAGCTCTCTCTCTGTGTGTGTGTGTGTGTGTGTGTGTGTGTGTGTGCGTGTGCGTGTGCGTGTGTGCGTGGGTGTCTATATATATATATATATGTAGGTAGGTAGATTTAAATCTAGATTTCACAGTATTTATTCTATAGAAAACACATTTTGGCGAACCAGGAACAAAAAATAGTCAAATAAATAAACAAATGCAGTGAAAATTAAATTCCTGGGATAAACTGAACAAAATAAAGTCATAAGCATGCAGCGATAAAAAAAAAGTAGTAGTATTACAACACTTCAGTACTACACAAAATAGTGAATGAGGAAGAAGAAAGAGGGGGAGGGGAGAAGTTACTGTGAAAAATCTATTAATTTACTTCAATTAGTGAGCCATGAGCTGGTTGTTGGCATGCCAGATATTTCACAGCTCATACCTGCTACAGCTAATTTATTTATCATGTTGTACCTGCCTGATGTCCAACCAGATAGGTGTGTACATTACACCACATTCCATGCCCTGTCCATGGCAACAGTACCAACCAATAACAACATTAATATGACCAAGTAATGCTAATAAAGAAAACACTTCATATTTTAACCTACCTGACCCAAGTCTGGCTGGGATAGTTTACATTTTCCATGGTTTTCTACACTGAAGAGCCAAAAAAAACTGGTACACCTGCCTAATATCATGTAGGACCCCCCGAGCATGCAAAAGTGCCGCAAGACGACGTGGCATGGACTCGACTAATGTCTGAAGGTATGCAGGAGGCAATTCACACCATGAATCCTGAAGGGCAGTCCACAAATCCAATCTGCGCCAATTTGAGAAAGGGTTGCACATCTGTCACGTTTAATGATTCTTGTCAGTCGTCGCTTGTCCAGTTCTTTCACGATCTTTTTCCGGCCGCAGCTTTGTCGAAGATGTGATGTTTTACCGGATTCCCGATATTCACGGTAAACTCATGAAATGGTCGTACGCGAACATCCAAATGTTATCACTACCTCGGAGATGCTATGTCCCATCTCTTGTGCGCCGACTATAACACCACGTTCAAACTCACTTAAATCTTGATAACCTGCCATTGTAGCAGCAGTAACCGATCTAGCTACCGACCGCATTGCGTTACTCTAATTGGTTCCATACCTCTGTTATTTGCATACGCATGTCTATACCAGTTTTTTTGGCTGTACAGTGTATAATCACGGCTGAGGAATGCTTTACTAACGATTCTGCTGTATGTGTACACTTTACTAAACAAGATATCTTACAGTGTACAACACATGTTGCTAATCACTCTCTCCATTTCTTTACATGATTAAGAAAGTTGAATTGAGAGATTTTGGTTGGCCCTTAACAATGAGGTCTTGAGCACAGGTGAAGTAAGGTGAATATGAAGCAGTAGCAGAATGCAAGGGTGGGGAAAACGGGAGTTTCCTGAGAAAACCAGCCAGCTAATGGCAACCCAGCTAACGGCAACATCCGCCACATTTCCCACTGGCAAAAATCTGGGTGACCATGCAATGAATCGAAAGTGGATCGCCTTGGTGGGAGACAAGTAGTCTGACCACCATACCACTACAGCCCAGATTGAGCAAGTATAGGAAATGTTTCAGATTAGAGGAAATTAAAATAAATATTTCTGAATGTGGACAACCAATGCATTGACTGTGAAATATGTTTTCCAGTGATAAAGTAACTAGTTATCTTTTACCAAACTTTATTAATGCTCAGCTGTTAAAACTGAAAAAACTAAAGGAAATATCTACTGGCATGTGGACTGTCTGTATAAGATTGATTGTTTACTTGATTGCGTGTGTTGTTCAGTACTACCAATATCTCATCCATATCTACATCAGTGAAACAGCTTGGTTTACACAGAAATTGTTCTGAACAAGCAGAAATTTCCAAAGTTTACTCACAACATGTCTACAATCAACTAAAAAAATATTTCATTAATAGTGCGTCCTTTTTTCATATTATATTCTTCCAAATTGTTTCTGAACACTGCATTTTTTTCACTGTGATACAATACTGAAGTTTTTCTAATTTTTCCCATTCTCTATGAACACACCAGCAGTAATATGGTGTAATTTCAAAATGAGCATGCTATAGTTTCTTTACTATATAACATATTTCCCATGGGAAATAAATACTATGCAACCAACCAACTATTTAAAAGTTTATGTTTTGGAAAGAATTGTGCTTAATTCAAACATTCTATACAACAGACATACTGTTGGCAACATTCAAGGGTAATACATTTTAATTTGTTGTATCATGTGGTGATTTCAGCTGGAGAAGTTCCCCAACAGTAGCTGGAGGAAGGATGCCATCATCAATTGGCTGCAGGAGCACAACATTCCGTTTGCTGCATCCTTTTTTTGCAAAATCTTTTTGTGTAGTGTTAAATTGTAGGGTAAT
>NQII01000709.1:627410-640157 GCA_002778355.1 Clitarchus hookeri
TATGTGATCGACGAAATGGCTCGTGAAATGAACCATCATGTGCTACGTCTCCCTCCCTACCATTGCCACTACAATGCCATTGAGCTTGTGTGGGCCCAGGCAAAGAAGCACTACAAGAGCCACTAGGAGAGGTATTTTTGTCTTTTTTTTCCCCAGCCTGAATTTCATGTGTTTTACCGAGCAGTTGTGAGGTCCCTATGTGTTATCTTGAGAGTTACAGTTATTTCAGGATAGTATGATACCATACTTTCTACTCCTGGAAGCTGGCTCGTGTAGAGTGTAGTACAGTAGCATAGTTCTCCTCACCCTCATATCCTGGTCCAACTCTTCATCCCCATCAGTAGTATATACTGTATGTGCTGTTGTGTAATAACCATTGTCTAGTCTTTTCCAATAACCTCTGTTCTGACTTTCTACTTAACCTGTAACTATTTAATCAACTTATCCTGTGCACTAACTCATACTATTTACTAACTTACACATGCTTTTGGATATCTTTGTTGTGAACTGTTTGTTTTTCTGTGTGATTTCCTGGACTGTTCTGTTGTCTTATAAACACACTTGACAAGCTCCATATTAACTCTCTTTGATGCTTAAACATTACACTTTCTGCATTTCCTTTGCTATGATTTCGTACTGAAACAATTAATACATAGTTAAGTATAACTAAACACTTCAATGCACATACAGTATTTCTGACATGAATAATATTGTGTTCAGATGGTCAAAATGTGTCGATCACGTGGAGAAGATCATTGTAGAGGCCTGGCAGAGTGAGGTCCATCAAGACATTGAAGATATGGCTCCATTCCTTATTCCCCTGGGCTCGGATTTGGACACAACAGATGAAGAAGATGCTGGAGGTGATGACGGAGACGTTTTAGCAGTGCCACTGGGTGAGGTACCTGGGTGTTCTACATGGTAAGTCCGATGGTAAGTTGGGTACACCCAGCAGGCACTGCATCCTGTATCCTTTTTTTGCAAAATCTTTTTGTGTAGTGTTAAATTGTAGGGTAATGTTGTTAATCATTGCTTTATAGAATTATATGTAAAGTAGTAGTCTACATCAGAGAGCAGTTATTGAAGCAGGTCATTTTTTTGAATAATTGGTTTCTAATTTTTGGAGTGGAGATGGATGTATTCATTTCTTTTTTTTTATAGTTGCTAATGTGTTGAGTTGTTTATGTACTTTTTTGTTTTGATCTATGGTAATTCTGTAGCAAAAGGAATCACTACAATCCATAAGTTATTACCGGTACTTCTAACTAACTAAGAAATAAATAAATAAACAGTATTTATAAGTACTGCAGCTTATGCCTTTAGGATGTTTTAATTTAATGCAAACTGGAGATGCTAGGATACACCATTGTTAGTGCGGTCAAGTTAGCTCAAAAAATAGATTGTGGAATAGGCCTGGTGAGGGCAATACCCTTGGCTATGATTGTTGTGTGTGTGTTGGTGTATTTTGAAAATGGTGAGTGTGTAAGATTAATGTAAAAATTTTGAATTGTTGTCAGGAGCCACCTTGGTTAGAAGACAAAAGGCCTTGGTGATCTCCATAACGAGGATATTGAGATACTGATGTGATTTTAAATGGTATGCATTGCAATAGTATTGTATAGATAATTAACTAATGTTTTAATTATGTTTTATGTTTTACGTTTTATGGTATCCTTAATTCAACAGATTGTGAAATATAGTTGATATATATGTGTAAATAAAAAGGCCTAAAGAGTATAAAAGAGAATGTGTGGCCAAAATTAAACAAATAAAAAGAAAAATGGTTATGACATTGTGTGTACACCCACCCATTCTGGACAACACTATAGTAACCATCAAGTCACTCTGTATTTAGAAAGTGTAATGATGCAGTATTATAACTTTTCAGGATACGCGTTTCATTTTCTTTTGTTTAATGGGGTTTTGCAATATTTTATTGGAATTCAAAATTAAAGCTGCGGTGGTTCGTTTATCATGATGTAACGTTATCGGGCGTACGTTTGCCGTTTCAAAAGTCTTAGTTTCAGTAGCGTCAACATTAGGTTAGAGCCTTTCCAAACTACAACACAGTTTGGATGGCACTGCTGGCTCTGGAAGTTCAATTATCTTTTAACTGATGGCGCAGTTAAGCAGGCTACGCAGTTTGAATAGCGTAAGAAGAGCGTGCGTGGCAGCCCACGCCAGGCCCTTATCTGTGAAGAGGGGGGTGATAGGCAGCACAAATACACGTGTGCCTGTCGCCGTCCAGCAGTCGTCATCCAGTACTTGTGCGCATATCGCCGGGCAGCAGTGGATAACAAGCAGTCGACACCTTTCAGCAGTTGACTCTCAGTGCTCGCCTGGGCCGCGTCGGGAATGGCTAATAACCCCCACACCGGCAAACTTGAACTTGTTAAGATTATTTCTCAGTCGGTGTGGGAGGTAGCTGCATTTGTTTTTCTTCAGGCAAGTTTTTAGAGACATAAATTAATAATCAACAACGACAGTTGCGCTGCTCTCTACTTTGTCTGTGTAGTGAACCCTGTTCGTACTCGGCATACCTGAACATTGTAAGTGAACTGTGGCATCTTTTTAAGAAATAAGTAAAGAATAATAAACTGGAACTTGACTACATTATTTGGTATTCAATTGGTGCCTCCTTTTTAAAGAGTTCGTTGCTACTACTGAGCTAGCCGAGTGGCAACTTCCAGCCTTCAATACCTTGACGTGCGGCATAACAAATATGGCGGCCTAACGCGGGGCTGCGATATTATAAAGCTGGCTATAACGAGCCGCGTGCCACATTACAAAAGGTTCTGTTGATGTATGTTTCCCATCCTTTCCTCTTTCTCTATAGTGTGGGAGGTAGGCAGGCGGAGGCTGGGAGGGATATTGTGGTAGGTCCTGAGTTTGGAGCCGCTACAAGGTCAAGCCAGCATCTAAACTCTGGTCACCAGGTACATTCTTGTATCCTCCCACTATCCTATGTTGTAAATTTTGCATATTTAATCCACTCTTTAATTTTTTTTTACAATTAGACAATCTTAGTCTTGCCGTCTTTCCTGGAAAAACAGAATCACTGCTTTAAACAAATACTAATAAAGTGCATTTCGTGAACTGTGTCTATATACTTAAATAATGTTTATATGCACAGTTCAATCACATTATTATGACCACCTGCTAGTATCCTGAATAAACACCCTTCGCAGCACAGACAGCAGCTAGACATCTTGGCAGTGACTCAAGTCAGGTGCTGATAGGTCTCCACAGGTATCTGGAGCCATGTTGTCTGCAGTGCGTCCCACAACTGTTGAAGGGTGTGTGGCGGAGAAGACAGACGACAAACACGACGATCGAGGTGGTCCCACAGATGTTCAATTGGATTGTGATAGGGGCTGTTTGGAGGCCAGGGAAGAACTTTGAAGTCCTGATCGTGCTCTTCCAGCCACATGCAGACACTTCTAGCAGTTGGCAAGGCGCATTATTGTGCTGGAAGATCCCATCCTCCCAAGGAAAGACAACCATCATGTACAGGTGGACGTAATCGCCAAGGACGGATTCATAACCAAATTGATTAAGACAGATGATGGGACCTAGAGAATACCACGAGAACATTCCCCAGACAATAACACTGCCCCCACTGCCTTGTTTGTCCAGCAATGGATGCAGGATGACGCATACGCTGATGTCCATCCGTTCTCTGCAGCTGAAACAGTGACTCGTCAGAGAAGGCTACCGTTGCCAATCAGCAGCGTTCTAGTTGTCATACTGTGAAGCAAATTGCAGTTGTTTTCGTAGCTGCACCTGTGTTAGCATTGGTGGAGTCACCGTCCATTTACTCTGGAGCCCCAGTCACAGAAGGGTTCGCTGAACTGTTGCAGTAGACACGTGTCTTGATGCCCCCTGGTTCGTTTGGATGGTGAGCTGTTCCACTGTAGCCTGTCTGTTGACCTTTACGCACCGTCGTAGTCGACGTTCACCTCGGACATTAATGGCGCGTGGAGCTCTGCAGTTTCCACAACGGTTGTTCCCAATGGTGCCACTCGTCCACTCACGATACACCTTTACCACAGAGGCATGTAAACAGTTCACAAACATCACTGTTTCCGAAATGCTGCCCCTCTTGGGCCGAAAGTCGATGATCATCCCTTTTTGAGAGTCCATTAAATCGCTTCCCTTACCCATGACAGCAGGAAGCTCAATGTGTACAGCCAGCCTTTCGGTCGCATTGTATACTCGCTTCACCAGCCCACATCACGGGCCACCTGCAGCGCAGATGGCACTTTTAGCAGGTGGTCATAATAATGTGATTGAACTGTGTATATGAGAGAGAATATAAGAAACAAAAGCAAAAGGAGAAAAGGTGAATGCCTCACTCAATGTTGTCCTAATGCCTCGCTCAATGTTGTCCTCTTATATTCCAAACGGTTTTTTTTTTTTTACTTTTCTTGGATGACAATGAAAATGTAAATACATGAACCTGCAATATAACTAGGGCCTCTTAAACATTTTTAGCAAGTAAAATCTTACAGAATTAACACTTATCAATAGTTTTATTTAAAAAATTGGTGAAATAATTATAAAATACAATGGAAATAAAACTGTTTATGTACCAACCAAAGTGGCATTATTGCAATACGAGAGAAATAAAAAAAACAAAACTTCAGACATTGCACTCTCTCCAAACATTCTCATTGCCATAAAAATTGCTCCACCCACATGGAGAGAGAGAAATTGAATCAAACCTGGCACAGGAAATGGAAACACTTAAACAAATAACTGATTACATTATCAAAACAAATGAGCTGTTCATTCAGCCAAAATTATGCAGTTGATAAGTACCTTAAGTATACAGTTGCACCACCCCTAGTGTGGGTACATGTTGCAATATGGTCTGGAATGGAGTCAGAGATGTCTTATGCTATCCTGTGGAAAATTATCACATAGTTTTTTCAAATGCTCTCTTCCAGATGGTGCAAACCAGGTGATGGCTGAAGCTGCATCCCAGCGAACTCCATACATGTTCTAAAGGTAACGAATCTCAAGAATAGGCTGGCCAAGGAGGAGTGTTTGTGACAGTTGAAAGGCCATCCTGGAAACCTCAGCAGTATGTGAGCAGGCATTCACCTGTTGGAGCTGCGCCTTGAAGGAAAGCACATGTGACTGCAAAATCTCCAGAACATATCACTGTGCTGTCAATGTTCCCTTGATCACTACCAGGGAAGACCAAGAATCATAATAAATGGCTCATCATTCTATGACAACATTAATTCTGGTGGAATGGGACTTAACATATAGTCTGAATATGTCCAGAGCCTCTCAATACTAGTATACGGTTGTTATCCTTGTCCAGACAAAACCTAAATGCATTGCTTAAGCAATACACTAACATTCCTCTGCCAACCATGCCACCCAGTTAAAAACAAATCTGTAAAGCTGCCACTGTCAGGGTGTTAATGGAAGATGGTATAAGGGATGATGAGAAGCAAGTCTTCATCCACAAGTCACATCACAATAATGTAGATTAAAATAGATGTTGCTAGTGGTGCTTCCATGGCAGAAAAATCTATCTATCTGAACTATTACCTTTTATTTACCAAATAAGCGCAGTATTAATTTCTATCTCAACTCTAATTAAATTTCTTCTCTATATCTCTGTTTGGTTGTAGTCAATTAACTCACACTCATCATTAACACATGTTCAGTCTGTCTGTTGCCTTCATTTGAAATGTTTTTCACTCACACATCCAGTCCAATAGTTCAGTCTACCAATCACACTTTTCAGTTCACTGATGCTCGCAGTCACGTTCCTACTGCTGGTCACTTCTCCTGCCACTTGTTGCTCTTCTCGCTGGTCATCTATCGCTCAAAGTCGCATAATTGCACAAACTCCGGAAACTCATCAACTCCCACCTTGGTGGCTCAGCACGCTTTTATAGTTGCTGGCCTTGATCTGGAAGGTTCACCGCACCCTGAGTCACGCTGAGAGAAACTCTGTCATTAACCAAGAACACTCTTCATTTAAACACAGAAATTCAATCAGCTGAACGTCAGGAGCGTGTGAGCCATAAAAGATTTATCGTGGCAGTACACTCTTCGTAACAAGACACGTGTGTCTTGTATTATCGCTTGCCTGTCTCTCAAACATCCGTTGTGACTCATGGCCTGCTACCATATCACTATTGTGTCCTCTTCCGCTCTTTCGCGCGGGACAAAGCAGCAGGTGTGTAACACTGCCCTCTCCTCAAGTCTGTTAGTATCGAACAGACTCTGCAACATCNGCGCGGGACAAAGCAGCAGGTGTGTAACACTGCCCTCTCCTCAAGTCTGTTAGTATCGAACAGACTCTGCAACATCCGAACCTTTGTAGAGTGCTAGTCAGTCGATGTGGACAACCTATGAATTTGCCAGAGTACCTTGATGACAGATCCAAAAGACCACTTCATTGATCTCCTTCAGAATCCTATAGGGACCTTCCCAACATTTCTGTAGCATCGGTCAGTACTCTTTCTGCCTCTGTGGTTTGTACAGCCACACCAGTTGTCCTTTAAATACCTCGTCCCACATTCTCCTATCAAAACAGATCTTCATCCTGTCACTATTTATTCTGAGGTGCTGTCGAGCAAAATCATAAATGCAAACAAGTCTGTTACGTAATTCGCTGGCACAATCAGAAACTGCTGCTTCCTCTTCTGTCAGTCGGCCAAACAGTAGGTCACTAGGGAGGCGTAGCTCTCTTCCAAACAGCATCCTTGATAGTGTTACCATTGTGGGCTTGTGAGCTGCTGAGCGGTAAGCAAGAAGAAACAATGGCACCTTTGAATCCCAGTTATTTTGGTTGTCTGCCACAAAGATAGACAGGTTCTACTCGAGAGTGAGGATAAGCCACTCTACCATTCCATCTGACAGAGGGTGTAAGACTGTGTGGGCCACCAGGAGATACCGATTACCTCTCTCTTTGCCAGGCAAAGGGTCCAGAATATATACTGCCATCCTCTCAAATGGGGCTCTCACATTGTATATCTGGAGGTGACCTTGCCCCCTGGTCCTTGGGCACTACACCACAGTGCAGGTGTAGCATATTTGGTACCACTTCTCAACGCTCAACGTCCTCCCGACAATGAAGCCAGTAGAATCTCAGTCTAACTCTGTCGAAGGTCTTACTAACACCAAAGTGCCCACTGGCTGCCGCATTATGCAGTTCCTTTAAGACTTCGGGAACCCTGCATTCTGTAAGGACCAAATGTAAGCATATGTGTTTTCCATCATTACTTTTCCAAGTTCTGTAAAGTATGCCATTCTTAAAAATGAGGGAATTCCATTGTGCCCAGTATGATTTGACTGCTGCGCTCAGACTAAGATATCTTTTCCCATTTTGGTAGACAGCCAGCTTCTTTCCATTCTAGTAATGGCTGCAAAATGAGATCATTCAGATGATATTTCCTAATACCCTCATCACTCTAGGTAGGTGACCCATCACAAGATAAAGAACCTTGAATTCTTGTCCTCCATACATTCAGCGATTCACCACTCTTTTCTTCCAGACATTCACAATGACTACAGGATGGCTTACATGGCCTCCTAGAATGTGCATTTGCATTGCTGTGAAGGCATCCAGATCTGTGCTGTATTTCATAAAGTCATATTTTTGAAGATGCTGTATCCACCGAGCTATTTGACCTTCGGGGTTCTTGAAATTTATTAGCCAATGTAATGAAACATAGTTGGTTCTTAGAATAATATGTCTGCCATAAATATAGGGGTGAAAGTGTGAAATTGCCTTCACCATGTGTATGAGACAATAATTTCTCTCAGACTTATTCGATAGCTTACTGAAGTATTCTAGTGGCCTTTCCTTCCCATCCTGAACCTGAAATAACACAGCTGCAATGCCTACATCATTAGCATGTGTCCAAAATGAACCTTGTAAATTTTCGGAAAACCCAGTTCATGTAGTGGCTTGGCGATCGTCACAAACTCAGGTACAAATTGATGGTAATAGGCACAATCCCAGAAAACTTAGCACTTCAATTTTGCCAGTTAGTGTCTCCCAATTTCTTACTGCTTTTGTCTTCTTGGGGTTTGTTCCAATTCCATGGGCCGACACTACATGCTACAAGAAATTTATTTTCTTCTGGAAAAGGTGACACTTCTTTGGAACTAGTTTCAAGTTGGCTTGCAGCTACTTTCTGGAATACAAAATCTAAGCATGATAGGTGCTCTTCAAATGGCCTTCCTGTCACAACAATGTTGTCTAGGTAAACCTGACAAATATCTAAAGGCAGGACTTTTTCCATCAAGCATTTGAAAGTGGCAGGGGCATTACATAGTCCAAAAGGCAAAACTTTGAACTGTCAGGTGCCTTTCCCTTGGACACAAAATGCACTCTTCTCTTGGTCCCCTGGAGCTATCTCACACTGCCAGTATCTACTCTTCATGTCCAAAGTAGAAACCCATTGCGAACCTGCTAGACTGTTTAGTGTCTCATCTATCCTTGAAAGTGGATAAGAGTCTTTTTTTTTTGTCACATTATTAAGCTGGCGATAATCTACACAAAACCTCAGAGAGCCATCTTTCTTCTTAACAAGTACAATGGGTGATGACCACAAACTAACTGATGGTTCTATGACATCTAGATCCTTCATTTCCTTCAGAATTCCCTTAACTGCCTCATGCAAAGCTAGTGGCAGTCGTCTCGATGGCTGATTTATGGGCCTGGCATCTCCTGTATCTATGTGGTGGCAGTTCGCATTAGTCCTTCCAAGGTCATTTAGGTCCACACGAGAAGGCATCCATATTTCTCTTCATTAATTCAGA
This sequence comes from Clitarchus hookeri, assembly GCA_002778355.1. NCBI lineage: Eukaryota > Metazoa > Arthropoda > Insecta > Phasmatodea > Phasmatidae > Clitarchus > Clitarchus hookeri. The sequence goes on from NQII01000709.1 coordinate 636,207, forward strand.
GACAGTGTTCTCCTGTCGTCAGTTAAGGTTCTCTCTTGTCCTTACTACAAGTTTTTCCAGTACTTCTGGTAAAGGGCATTCTATTTGATTTATTCTAGAATCCTCTGGAACATTTGGAAGTACCTGTGTGACCTGCTTGCCCACCTGTAGCACACCAAGTGGTGTATCAATACAGCACCCCAGCATATGTAGTACATAAAGTCCCAAAAGACATTCATCCTCTATTTCTGCTATGCGTACATTGTGCTCTAGGCTAAGGTCACCAAGCTTCAAGTTCACCCTTCTCTTACCTCTAACTGGTGTGGTCTCACATGTTACTGTAGTCAAACAGCAATGTTTCATACAGTCATTGGGTGCTGGGAGGAAAGTCTGAGGATGTCTGGTCTTACTACTGTTATGGTCGCCCCAGTATCGATGACCATCTGACAAGGAACATCATTCAGGCTCCCCTCCACCAATATGGCATCCCAATTCTGTTTTACCAAACATACCCGTAAGAACATTTGGCCTTCCCTCCAGCAGTCATAGACTTCCCTCCCCCCTCCCCAGATTGGTGTTAACAAGTTTTCTGAATATGTTGTACTCTCACCTGCCTCTCATTGCCAACTTACTCTCCNCAATTCTGTTTTACCAAACATACCCGTAAGAACATTTGGCCTTCCCTCCAGCAGTCATAGACTTCCCTCCCCAGATTGGTGTTAACAAGTTTTCTGAATATGTTGTACTCTCACCTGCCTCTCATTGCCAACTTACTCTCCGTTGCTGCCGCTGTGGGCAGTAGGCTCTCAGGTGCCGCTGGTATCCAGCAAAGCTTTGTAGCACGGACCCTAAAAGCAACTGTCCCTTAAGGTCATCAGGAACTCCTCCGATGTCTTCATTATTCTGTCTTTGTAATCTTCATTCAGTGTTACTGCCCATATCGGACATTGTGGTGCTGGCACCTGCCTTGCTGACTCCACCTCGAGTGCCCGGGCCAGGGCATCTCGTATGGTATGGGGTGCAGCCAGGCGTACCTATTGCCGTACCTCTGCCTGCAATGGCATCAATGAAAAAGCCGACTGCGATAATGTTGCGAGCCTCCGCAGGGCACCTTTCCAGAGATAGGTGGAACAGCCACATAACGTTTAGCTACAGCTCCTGCAGTGGCTCCCCTAATCGCTGGGTGCAGCTTCGCAGCTATGCATGGTGGGCATGTCGCAGATAATGGCCACCAAAACTTAGCTCCATCGCCAACACCAGTGTGGGGTACTCCAGTCGATGTCGCTCTGGCAGAGATTGTAGTATGGTCAGTGGGGAGCCTCTCAGTACAGCTGTTCATCTGACCGTTGTAAGGGGCAGGCTTAATTGTGAGCCCCTTCCCCATTCCTGGCTGCATGACACCAATGCCACAGAACTGCTGGCCACCATCCTATAGGCTTATTACAACATGTGCGGCAGCATCCCTTCATAAATCTTGCACACTCTTCAGGTTACCAGTGATGTCTTTGACATACTGTGATTCGCATGTTGGAGCGAGATATGGCAAGGGAAATGATGCAGAGTGGCAACATGAAACAATATAAAGTTATGGACTCTTTGGAACCAGTACCATATGGCCAGATTCAACACTGGATATTGTTTTGGTCTGCGGTGCAACAGTTCAAAGGTTTAGTGGGGGTACCTTACCTCGTGGTGTATCTTAGTGTAGGATTTCCAACATCAGCAGTCCTGATAGCTTACTGTAATGGAGACTTCTTGATGTTTGGCTGTGAAACTCGCCTCATTGTCTCGTATGGATAGCTGGTGTCTGAACTGCTTTGCTTTCTGTTATAACAATTTACAATCTTATGAGTGTGTTTATTTGCCACCTTGCTCCAGTATTGTGCCTGTTTCTAGGCAAAGATAGGAGCTGCCATAGCCTGCAGATTAATCCTACCTCTTGTTTTGATGTTATGTGGCCATTATTTCCTTTCTAACTTCTGTTGGATAGTTCACCATGTGGCTTTTCTTTTGGCTGAACATGTACAACCATAAGAATTTTAACGTGTAAGAAACTAAAGGATTACATTAAAATTTTTAAGTTTCCCAAAAAGTGCCAGAAAGTGGTTAACAAGAGATGTTATGAATGTAAAGCTTGTAATTACTTTCTTTTATTCAGTGCCTGTGTCAACAGAATGTTCTTGCATAATGTGAGCATGACTAATAAAGGTGCTGCTAAAAGAAAACATAATTTGGTCATCATTGCCATTTACTTACAATGTAACAATTTTATTTTAAAACTTTCAGTATGTTTCCAGTCAGCACAATTTGGCTGTTTTCTGCAAGCATGGTAAATAAATGCTTTCCAATCAGTTGGCTTCACAGTTTCAAATTTGTTTTTTTTATTTTGAGTTTGGATTTGGAGTCTCTTGCAGTTTCATTGACTAAACTCATTTTGGTAGCTTTATGCAATTTGTTGTCCAACAAAGTTTTTGCATCGTAAGATCCATGGCTTGTTCTCTGAAGACATTCTCCATTTTTGTGTACTTTGTGTGGAGTAATTTAGAAATTGCTTCTTCCTTTTAGTTGTAGCATATGCAGCAGTCTCTACAGAATCCTTATTTGTTCTGCCAACTATCTTCTTGCCTTTACTGCCCTCAATATTGTATTAGATCAAATCTCTTATCTTTAACTTGAGTTAGTATATACGGTACATAAAGTTTGTCACTACTAGTACGTGTCAGTTTGTCATTCCTCCATGTGCATTCATGAATGGAAAGAAGAAAACTCAAGTATATGATTTGTGTTTTATGACATGTTACTTCATGTTATGGCAACAAACTTTGTAAGATGGCAATGACCATTGGAAATGTTCTTGCTTATGCACACTGATAACTGTGTCTACCCACATTTTTTGGCTTATATAAGTTGTTTATATTTAACTTTTATAATTTAAGGGGATTTTTTTTCTAGGGTTTTTATTCTTGCCAAATTATTTGGGCCTGTGCAAATGTTCAAATCACAGAAATGTCAACACACTGTAGCATATTATTTCATTGGATTTATCTAGGTAAAAGTTACAAATTTGTAGACATACATGGTCTTCTATAAATGTCAACAGTCATTATGGTTGTTCTTGGCGCTAAACATATACCTCATCCGATACTCACTACCACATATGAAACCACCAGAAATGCTATGAGCTGTCCGTAGTATACAAAAATCACTATTTGATACATTGCTCTTGCAACTAATAAGACACTTGTGAAGAAATGTAAGCCTACACAAAAACTTTAAATTAGTAAAAATACTAGTTTACTGCAATTTTGTAACATACCTAAACAATCTAAAAAAAAACACAGTCAAATTTTAAGCAGTAATTTAAAGTTTTTTTCCCGGAAGGAAAATGCACAAAAAAATTCTAGTCTCAAGCAAGTAATGTCACCAGGTTGTAACTTGGCCAACTTCCACGCCGTAACTTGTCCCGTCATCACATCCAAGTATTAACCAATTTGTTAATAAGTATTTAAATATTAAAGTCACATTTTAATTACACATAATGTATAAAAGGACAGAAGTACAAGTACTATCAGTGTAGTACTTGTCAAGAGGCGCACACACAAAGAAGGACGACAAATTTTTCACACTGTTGTAATGTTTCGCTGGCTAGGTCTAGCCAGCGAAACGTTGTGACTGCATAAAAAATGTGTGGTCCTCCTTTGTGTATGTGCCTGTTGACAAGTACTACACTGATAGTACTTGTACTTCTGTCTTTTTATACATTATTGGTAGACTAGTGGCCTACTTGTACCTTTACTTTAAATATAAATGGTTGATTTTAACAATTTTCTGTTATAATACTTAACACTTTACAAAACCAAAGGCAAACCACTATCACTGGGTGTCTACTAAAGCAGGAAAACTTAGCAAGCTTGAATCATAGAAAAGTTTTTAAAAATTTAAAAATTCTCCACCAATACCAGTTTCTCCCCT
>NQII01000709.1:640165-665005 GCA_002778355.1 Clitarchus hookeri
CCCTCCCGCTCTGAATAGGCACCTTTAGCAGCTTTTGCATGCAAGTACTGACAGAAAAGTCAAACAGAAACAAAAATTATAAAACAGATGTCAATAAGCTAGAATAAAAAATTTATACTTCAACCCAACACTAAAAATTATATCAGTAAATTTTAAATAGTTGAACTCTTTACTTGTATAATGAACCTTAAAAAAGTCATGCTTTCAGAAAGCAGTTTTTTAAATTAAAACTACCTACATTTTAATATTAACCAATGTATCAATGATGGACACTTTTCCTTTCCCTGAAGGTGTCTGCTCTTAAAAGTTTCACTGTATTTACCTTGGTAGCCACCCAAAAATACAGTCTGCATTATCTAGAGCTATTGAAAGCCCAGTAAAAACAATATTTTTTTCAATTTTTGTTAAAATGATTGGCTAAAATCAAAGAACTTGGGTGGGAGTGATTAATAAATGTGATAATCCTCCTTGATTATGCAACAGACTAGTTGGCATTCATGAGTTTGCTAGACAGCACCTCAGAATAAATAGTGACAGGATGAAAATGTGGTATGGCAGAATTATGTCAGGCAAGGTATTTCAAGGACAACTGGTGTGGCTGTATAATACAAAAAGGCAAAAAGGGTACTACTGCCTGAAGCTAAAGTAATGTTGGGTAGACCACTACATTCTGAAGAAGATCAATAATATGGTCTTTCGGATTTGTCATCAAGGCTCTCGGGCAAAGTCTATGGTTGTCCACATTGACCGACTGGCAAGGTTACATGTTGTCACTCTGCATTGCTTTTGTTGCCCCATCCTGCTCAAATGTGCGAAGCACAGTAGTGTATCAAGGGCATTGCTGATAGCCCACAAAGAGTGTGCCAAGATTTACAAAAGAGTGCCGCCACACGTGCCATGATAAGCCTATCAAGACTCGTGCCATTTCCTGTCCTTGAGAAGATTGAATGGCTGAGGTAATTGTTGCAAGAATGTTCTGGTCATAGCCCTTGCTCTCCCTCAGCATGACTCAGGGTGTGAGGAACCTTCTGGACTGAGTCAACTGGTCTATTTAAGCATAACAGGTCTCAGAGTTGAGAGGCTAGAATCTGGAGCATTGTATGGCCTTAAAACGCCAGATGTACCGAGCCAGCAAAGGGATGAGCCAACGAAGAGACAAGCTGTGAGAACAGTGAGCAGTGAGAGTGAAGTCTGTGATCATCTGCACAGTAGGGCGTGAGACTGGATGCGTGAGTGACGGACACCTGGTCTACTTCCTATGGATACATATAAAACTTAAAAGTAAAACCTTTTTGATTATTGTAGCATTGGTCCGAGTGTGATGCTGGTATATTGATCACAACCAGCATCACTAAGTGTTTCAAACTTAGCTTCTGCCAAACCTGTTGCCCTTCCCCATGTTCACCACTTCACTCTTATCCAACACTTTCTCCTTCAAGTTCTTTCCTACTCCTCTTTAGTGTGAGGTGTAAATTTGTGGAAACAAAAGTCTCTGGCAATCAATGATAAACTTTAAAGAGTTGTTATAATTTTTATGGCATTCCTTATAGCAAAAATTTTAAGCTAACAGTAGAAATATTACCTTTCTGTTTGTTCACCACCAAGTATTTCAAATTAATTGCTTAGATTTGAGATCAAAATTTTTTCCAGTATATTGTTACAATAAAAAAATGTCAATACCCTATTATCATTCATCTGAACTATTGGTGTGGCCTTTTCCCATTAAACTGTATGTTACTTCCTGCTGGCCAACAAAGCAATATACTAGAGACACTATTATGTTTCAGAGGATCATAATGAGGGGACCCAACAAATATTGTGAGCATGTTATACTATTTAGTAGGCCAGTGGTATTACTAAACATGCCTTAATTTCACAAACTGAACTTAATTTTTTACAAGCATTGATGCTAGTATTCTTGCTTTAATGAGTTTTTTAAAAGTTTACTTATTCATGGGTTTAATTCATAATTATGTTACATAATTTTTACCAGAGCAACAAGATTTTCATCCCAATTAATGTTTCAGACAGGTTACATCAAGTTTCACGACCGCAATATAGTTGTGGTACTTGCTCAGTTCCAAGAAGTTTGAGCTGAAAACACATAGTCCATTTTACTACTTGTTTACACATTATACTATGACTTAGAAATGTAAAGAAAATTTTTATTACAGTCCTTTAGAACAAACAATAGTCGGAAGGGAAACACTTCTGTTTTGAGAGAAAAGTGAAGCATTGAAGTAACTCATTAAATTCATCCATTTAAATTTTATATCAACTAATACTCTGATGTGCAATAACATTTCCTATGATACGCACATCCTATTAATTATTTTCTAAAGGCTTCTTTTCAGAACTAAGAAAATGTTTTTGATGACTTTTAAGGCAGATTATGATAATATTCATTGAAAGAAAAAATCCTTACACAAAAGTTACAAAACTGATTTTCTGAGCTTGACCCGCGATCTGGCGCACTATGAGCAATTTGCTCACGGTAATTATAGAACATTGCATCTTTTGTGAGCAGCCCAGTGGTATAAATAGCAACTGATGCAGGGAGGGATAGATCGTGTCAACTGGCAAAGTCAGAGCGGCACCCTTTGTGAGCAGTTTTCTCTACACACACCCAATAACGTGGGCGTATTGCATATCAAATGTGAGCATTTTGCTCCCATGTGCCTGATAGTGGTGGTGTAGGTATGTGAGAATTTTCCTCTCGTGTGCTCAATGGCTTTCGTGTTATTTATTGAAATGTTCATGAAAAAGTTGTTCTAAAATGTGTGTGCAGAAACGTTAAAATTTTCTTTGAAATGTGTGTGCGAAAACTGTAAAACTTCTTTGAAATATACACGTGAAAACTATAAAAGTTTCTTTGAAATGAACATGGAAAAACTGACTATAAAATTTATTTATATTATTATGTCATCAAAAATGTCTTAGTTTTCAGCTAAATGGTTAGCAAGGATCCAAAGGTATGGTACTTGTGGCTACAAGAATTAGAAAATTAAGGTTAAGATAGTAAAATTACTGACAATGATAATGCAAGTGAGCACAGTGAACACAACACCGTGAGTGAACAGTCAGGTGCTGAACAATGTGAAGGGGAAATAATTGAATGTTTGTTAGATGAAAATTATTATTTAGGAAAAGACAAACTGACAAAGTGTGGTAAACATATGCCATGCCGGCCAAGAAATGTACGTACTAGGGCATGTGCTATAATAACTCATCTTCCCTGTGTCCAGGGAATTGCAAGAAATGCAGATTCAGTTTTGGAAATTTGGAAATTATTATTTCCAGTAACTCTTGTAGGAGAAATTGTTTATTTTACTAACAAGTAAGTGGCTAGCGAAAATGAGGAAAAATAGATCTAGCCCACGTGACTGCCTGAATAATACATTAGAAGAGATCTATACATTTTTGGGTCTACAGTGGAAACTCTATCCTTTCAGGGGACTGACATAAAAATTCTATAGATGCAGACATTCTGTAGATGTGGACTAGACATATTAATCAACCAAAAAAAAACCCAACCTCATTAAACTTTATGTTGAACACATTAATATGCCTATGTAAGATATTTGTCAAGTTTAACTAAAATAAAACAATTGAAATGGGAATATTGAAGAAAATATTTATAATACACTAGAACCCTGTTATAAAGTTCTCAAGGGAACCGTGAAGTGATGACCTTATATGTAAAAAAAAAAACCACAAATAAACAATCCATTCTAATTTTTTCCGGTATTCACACTCAAACTTAACAAAAATCGAATTTAAACACCTCTTTTGAAACCACGTCAGAAAGAAATAGCTGCTGACGTAGCGGAAGTATTATCCATAGAGCAACTAACAACAGAAGAAATAAAATTGTCTTGAATATTGTGATTGATAAAGTGCAGTAAACAGGGTTTCCTTAATTTTGCCTTGCCTTTTTTGCTAACTTTCCAGGCATATTTCTTAGAGTTACATTTATACATATATGAATTTGTAATTTTCATGAAAAAATATTCAAGTGAAAAACTTGCAAGTGTTGTTGGCAATGTTGCATCATAAATCAAAATCTTGAAAATATGGCACAGCTGTTTCTTGTGGTTGCTCTGCTAGTCGTTATCAACATGGCTGCCGCTGTAAATATTGCAATTGCTTGCTGAATGTCTAATAAAATGCCTACAGTACATATTTCATATACATATGTACTGTTTTTCCATATTTTTCAGTTTTTTTTTGTACTTCATGCTCTTTAAAAACATGATGTGTGGTCTGGGACGTCTGTTGTTAATATTTATTATTTTTTGTTACAAAGTATAAATTAAGTGCAACATTCGGAAGTGGTAAATTACATAAATAAAACAAAATGCAGGGCAGTGAGACGTAAGTAAAAACAGTGTGTGTGGAAAATTTATTTTATTTGTGTTATCTATTAGTATTACTTGTGCATGTGTATATAATGTACTGTATACCGACTTTGTATGCCATGGTGACTATAGTTGACACTTACACTTTTTTGTTAATACTTAGTTGTTTAATGATCAGAGCATGTAATTTTCAGTGATGCTAGAGAAATTTTTGTTTAATCGATGCAGTAAAGATTAAATTTTAAGTTTGGCAAAAACTGACTTTTTTAGCATTACTTACATAGGAATTTTGTCAGGACCACAGAAAATTTTCTGTGAACATGGACTTTTGATCCATCTGTGCTCGATGGATTGAGTTTCCAATGTATTATACATGGCAGATTTGAAAAAGACTCCGCATCTAAACTTACAAGAACTGAGTGTTGTTGGCGGGACAGTCCCAAATTGTTTCAGGGCGACTATGTGAATAAAAAGGTTTGTCACACTCCTTAGGGCTCTCAGGTTTGATTACTTGAATACTCGACAGGAATGAAAATAAAAAATGGATAATTTAGCTCCTATTAGAAAGATTTTTGAAGAATTTGTTACCAAATGCAGCAGTAATCAGGTTGGGGAATATGTAACAATTGATTAAATGCTTGAGACTTTTCGTGGCCGTCGCAAATTCTGTCAGTATATTGCCAATAAACCTGCAAAATATGACAAAGATTTATGCTCTAATCAATGCAAGGATGTTCTATACAAGTAGCCTGGAGATATATGGGAGTATATAGCCCGAAGGCTCGTACAAAACTGACAACTGAGCTAGCAGTGTGGTAAAATGCCTGGTTACTCCTATAACAAACACTGAGCATAATATCACCATGGATAACTATTTTAAATCAGTCCGACTTGTAGAAAATTTTTTTGAGGGATCACAGATTGACAATAGTAGGGACACTTCGTAAAAATAAGTCAGAAATCCCACTACTGTTCCTGGACACAAAGAAAGACCAATCCACAGCAGTACGTTAACTTTAGGAGAAAAATGGTTCCTAGTGTCGTATGTGCCAAAGAAAGGGAAAAAATGTGTTGATGTTATCAACAATGCATACCATTGACACAATTGATGCGTTAATAGATGACACGTGTAAACCAAAGGTTATAACATTCTATAACCTTACCAAGGGAGGTGTAGATGTCGTCAACAAGATGAAGGCATCTTACTCAGTGTCAATAATAAGTAACTGGTGGCCACTCACTGTGTTCTTTATGATTATGAATGTAGCCTGCATAAACAGTCATATAATTTACAAGTGCAATACAATTAAATGGATTGTCATACATACATAAAGACACTGTCCTTGGATCTCATGGAATCTCATTTGGTTACAAGAGCTTCTATTCCCACTCTTCCAGGAGAACTAGTGTATAAAATCAAACGTGTTGCTGGCTTGCATGTTGTGGATAATATGCCACCACCAGACCAAGGATTTTGTGGCATATGTCCTAGATGTTAGAACAGGCGAACTAACAAGATTTGTGCCAAGTGTCACATACCAATATGCAATGAAATACTAAAGTTGTACGCATGCAAATAGTTTACCCGATCAGTGGTCACTAGGTAGTGTAATTTTATGTGTATTTGTCATAGAACGCCTTTAAAGTGTTAATTTCTCACTTGGAATGTTTTTATTTAATTACATTGGATTGCAGTGGAATAAGAAACAATTGCATCACATTGGAGTACACTTATTACTGTGCCATTTTAAGAAAATTATTAAGAATTTTGCAACTTACAAAATATAATAGATTATATTTTATTTGTACATGCATATCAATAATTAGTGATTATTAGTGATATATAGAGCTATTTGCTCAATGCGTGCCCTGTCATGTAACTTTCAGTAGTGCGCCCAATCACGGTTAAAAGGAGATAAAAGGAAAAGGTGCAAAATTTACAAAACAGATTGTATGAACTTAAAAGGAAAATAAACTCCATTAAGAAAACATTATAAATTTTTAACTAAATTGCAACTCTTGTTCACATACTATAGAACTAATATGTACTATTAATTAAAATATTCCAATAAAATAACTCTTATAATGTTACATTAAGGTGGGGGTTCAGAGTTTGGTAGTGAATTCTTAGTTTAGTTTATTGACGATAATGCACCTCTTTAATAAGATGATGGAATTTTATCTATTTCTACATAAATTATAGGGTTTTTACTTTGTTTTTTCACTTTCACAAGAAAACACACTGTCTGAAACTACTTTTAAAAAATACTTATATATGACACTAAACAAGATCTGTGAACATAATTTGTTACAAACAAATCTTGCCCTATTAACATGTGGACATAAGGATTTATGTATTATAAGAATACTTGATGCATATTCTTTCCTATTGTGTGCTGAAAGTTTTGCTGCCATTGAAGGAACTATATTTAAATAAATTTTTATTGTAAAAAGTATTTTTTTTACTAGTTTACAAAATACTCCATTTTTGTGTGCCCATGCCCGCGAGCACAGGTGATTGGACGCACCAAGCCAGTCTGCCTCGCTGCCTGCCTGATCACGTGGGTGGCACAAAGACGACAGTCAAGGACAGGGAGGTCTAGCAACATTGCTGCAGTAAGTTGTCAGACCCTTGGTTCTGGTGTTAGGGGGAGGCACTCGGGCAAGTGCTGAGGACCCCTCATGGAGCAGGGTGACTCTTCCTCCCTGTCCCACGGCTCTCTCACTTCTGAAAGCTTCTTGTAAGTCGCCCGGTTTATATACAGGCCTGCGGAGTGGTGGGGGACATAATTTCGAGACCCTCTACCATTTTGTATCAGCAGAATATCTATTTGTAACAACGACGATTTTTATGGCGTGAACTGCCCCCTAAGAGATCTATTGTTGATAAAACTCAATATGAAATAGGCCTTTAGAGAGTTATAAAATATATTTATTGCAACATCTTTCCCAAAACATCACCTTTCTTTTCTGGACCTACCCCTTGCATTAAAAGTTACAATAAATATTTTTTTTAAATTCATAATTTTTACATTTTTTAACTGTGCAGGAAACAATATCAACTTGTATAAATTTTTCTGGAACAGCTCTTAACTAAAAAATGAAAAAGCATTACAAAAATTACTACAGTAATTGCTTACCATAACGATCACCAGGTCCACCCGGAGAAGGTGTTATTCTATAATGGTCCTGGTGAGGTGGTATAAGTGACTGTTCCAGTTCCTCATAACCTGGCTGTGGAAATGTGCCACCCTTCCTCAGGTAATCTAAAATACAAAATAACTTATTAATTTACGTAATTTTGTCTGAATCTTTATATCATTCAAAAGAAAACCATGTGTTTTACATTGCAAAGTTGTACATATTGATACAAAAATTAGCCCTTAGATTTTACAATCTCATGTCAATGTATATTTTTAAGGACGGAAGAATAATACAATATAAAGGTTGAATGTTATCTTCATTGGTATTTATTGTTATGATCATTCATAGCATGAAGGGAAATGCAATTCTGATTTTATGAATTAAATTTTAAAAGTTAAAAACTAAGTGAAACCGTTATGCAAGTTTGTACATATTCATAAGACATACATTTTCAGCACCATGATGGGTTCCACACACTAATATATGTATATCACGTTTTAAAAACATGTAAATTCAATAACAAACTATATTTTAAAAAAATTATTTATAAGTTTATTTGCTTCTCCATATTATAAACTCCAGCTCCAAAACTAAATGGTTTAAATTGATTGATAAGTTGTTAATTGATGGTATAAAAATATAATCTATAAATTAATTGTATACAAAATTAATAACATAATGTCCACAAGTTGAAACTACTTTTCAAAGAATCATATGCCCAATTAAATTCAAAATCTCTGTTGTAAACAGTCTTCTCAAGAATCTAAAATTTTGCAAATATTTGTATCCATATTGTTTATTGATGGTTTAAGAAGCACTTTTTGAAACCTCTGCCTTATTATTTTTCTTTTCACATAATGTGTATCCTTATGCCAAATATAAATATTAAATATAGAGGTTTAATGGCATTTGTTCAGCTGATTACATTAGCATGCTTAGCAGAAACACTGTTCACAAAATAGGATAATTTGAAATAAAAGACATATAAATATTGTACAAAAATGGTAAAATGTTATCATTATATAAATGTTCCACAACAATTAGTGATAAGTCTCGTAGCATTATTTGTTCAAAAACAAAAACATACAATTGAAGCTCTCACAAAACTACAATATAATACTGTAACTATAATAAAATACACTCAAATACAGTTTCTTCAAATTTCTTCTTAAGGTTTTAATTAAAAATGCCAACTTTGCCTGCATGTACACACACTTAGCAAGTCAACATTGACGCGTGACGGGTACATGGGATAGGCATTGCACTGTTTTCACATCCTGCTATAGTTATCCTGGGACGGCAGCCAGCCAGGGCAGGCAGGTGACAACGAAACTTCCAGGGAAACACCCTCGGGGATGTCCCGACGTATAAGGGCACACTGGGAAAAACCGAAGTCGAGAGAAACAGGGTAAGTCCCTAGAAATAGCTGATATAAGCCCTCGACGAAGGAATCAGGGGGTGCCTCCGACGAGAATTAATGCTGACACAGCTCTCAGGAATCTCCGAAACGTCCTACCACACCCTCCCTCCGCCCTTGTAGGGGCGCACAAGTTGCTGACGAGACACAAAATCTTACACAAAAAATGTGCGAGGTACACAGGGGATTTCCCAATTTCTCTCTCGAGAAACTGCTGACAGCTAACTTGAATATAGTGGGAGACGGGTTAAATTCACGACACAGCCAAGGCGGGGAGCAGTTGTTCACCATCGGTTGATCAGCGCAAGGCAGAGAGGACGAGGACGCGAGTCGGACCGTTGCGGACGTCGATGCAGGACGAGGAGACGGGCTCTCCAACAAGGAACGCCAGCCGAGGTCGCAGAGAAAGCACAAGTCCCGGGAAACCAATCCCAGACTTCGGAGAGAGTCAGTCAAAGCCGCAGGAAGAAGCCAGCTGAGTACAGCACGCCAACGAGAGCCAGTCCAAGGGGTTGACAATGGGCCACCAACGAAGACAACTCACCAAAAGCCGGAGTTACAGATAAGTAGAGAAACGTCTCCCTTCAACAACCTCCCCGACGCACAGCATACCGCCCACCAGCCCTTCAGGCTTACGACTGGTAGGGGGGGCTCNCTCCCTTCAACAACCTCCCCGACGCACAGCATACCGCCCACCAGCCCTTCAGGCTTACGACTGGTAGGGGGGGCTCAGTCTCGCCAGTGTGTGTAAATACCTATGTGACCTTCAGACCAATAAAATACTGGTGTGTTAAATAANGTCTCGCCAGTGTGTGTAAATACCTATGTGACCTTCAGACCAATAAAATACTGGTGTGTTAAATAACGGAGGATACGAGTATTTGTTTACTCCTAATGCAACAACCACAGATGCCCTTAGTCTGCACCAAAGTAATTTAACTCAATAACCTACTAGCCACCATCCTGTATAACTCAGGTGGCCTAGTAGCGTCAACATATTATGTGTCATATTTGCCTACCTGGGACAACAATTTACATCAAAATAAAATGAAAAGTCATTACTACACACAATCTACTGATAAAAAAATCTATAAATGCTTTATTATGAAAGTTAAATTAATTTTGTAGTCCGGAGTTTGTATCTAAAATCATATTTTTAGACAACTCTTACTCTAGCAACAGTGGGGAAACAACAAATAAAGCCAAGGACTTATAATACAAGTACTTATAAAATAAATAGAAATAGAATTCTGTTGACATTGATACAAACATAACATTTTCAATGCAATGTAAGATTGATTTGATGCTAACTTTACTATACGCTGTTTACGGTAAACCGAGAACTTTTGAATGCTGTGCTAAAAACGACTTGTATGTATATTGGGTAATATTCCACCAAATTGTTATACATAACCCCATTATCCACAACCTGTCACAACAATACCCGTGAAGGAGGCCACAGGCAAGTTTACAAAACGAAAAAATCATAACAGCAGGCCAGAATGGAATCTCTAAAAATCAATAATAAAATGCAGTGAACAACAGAAAATGTGGGTCCAGCAGACATCAGGTCATTCCAGACTAAATTCAACAAACTATAAGAAGACTCCACCTCCAGTGCACAGCAGAAGTCAATCAGAATTCATTGCAACACGCACACATGTGGAGGGGTGCAAAATGTGGACTGGACTGCGAGGGAGTCTGCGAGTGTTCAGGGGCTTGAATGGCAGGCAGCCAAGGAGCCGATAGTGATCCGCCATGTGGGCAGAGGGTCTGGAGTGCGAGACCGGGCAAATTTCTACTTAAGTCATATTCACTCTAACCTTTCCTCTCTTCCATTGGCCGTATAGCTCGAACATCTGTATAACTTATTACTTCTAATATAATTGTTAAATAAATACTTTACTTAATATTTTTATATGAATTTTTTATCTGGTGTTAACTTTCTATAAGCCTGCTACGCATCCCCTTCTTTGTTCTTATCCCAGTATGAGTTAGAGCATAACAAATGGTGGAGGCCTTTAAAAACCCATACATCTACTAATATGCGAGTCGTTTCCACCACTACTAATTTTATCCACACCCACAATAGAACATTATAAAACTTAGAAATTAAATTCTAAGTTGCAGAAGCAAATAATAACATAAAAAGGTTATAACAATTGCATGTGCTTAAGTTACTCTCATTTTGCTTATTATTGCATGAGTAGAATTACAAATGTTAGGTCTATGCTTTTGCTACATACAGTAAACACAACATGCTTGAAAATTATATGAATCAGACACCTAAAAAGCAAACTTCTTTCAAAAGATTTTTAGATAATATAACTGCAAATCCTATAGCAAGTAATACAGAAGAGACACAGTGATAGAAACAGAAACCCTTACAGAACATGCACAAGAAATTCACAGGCCATTCACGAGACAATATTTACAAAATTTGCAAACCATAAACACAAATACACGTAGAGTTGAATTTTACACTGACCCTACAGAGTACGAAATCCCAATTCAAAATATGTCACGGCCCAGTTATCAAAATTCAGACAGTTTCTTTACCGAATCAGCTTAGTGAGGAAGAAAATAAAACATCACATAACATTACAGACACAACACATACAAACACTCAGACCAAAATGGAACCGCAATCACAATTTAATATAGTAATTCAACATCCAGTACCTTCAAAGAAGACAAGATGAAGACATACTAGAATTCATAAAGAATTTTGAAACAGGTGCAGAAAGCAATCAGCAGAACAAAGAGACAAAAATTAAAATATCACAAGTACAATTAACAGGCCCCGCTAAAAGAGTTTATCAGAACATAATAAACAAAACTGAACCTCACTTACTCACATGGTAAAGGATTACACATGAATTAATTAATATTTTTGCAACACAGGAAAATATTTCAAAATACAAAAGACAACTATACAACAAACAACAATACCCTAGTGAATTACCAACCGTATATATACAGGAAATTATTTATTTGGCAAATAAAGTCAGGCACAACATGCCAGAGGAAGAATTAAAGAAATTCTGTGGAACTCTTTAGCACCTTCAGTGCTAGACAAACTGATTGTCGTACAAAACAACACATTATCCGACATGATCAACAACATAAAACACATTAAAACAGCCAAACAGAAATACAAGCATAATGTAAAAAACCATTGAACAATTTTCTGAAAAATCACATCAAACAACTGAAAGAAGAAATTAATAAACTTTGTATTGACAAGGATACCACACAGGCAGATAAAACACAACAAAACAAACAAAAGCTGCTCAAACCAAAAGGGGGTGAGAGACAAACAGACTAAAAATAAAAGAAAATTCAGAACATACAACACACCATTCACTCAACTCCCTTATTCTTAGTTCCGCCTTGCCCATTAAACACTCCAGCAATGCCATGCCTATTTTTCTCTCTCAACATCCTATGAATGGCTACTATCCTAAACCTGACACACAGAAAAACAAGAATTCAAAAAACGCAGAGTACAGGGTGAAAATATCCCCTGTACACCCTGCACATTCAAACCGAAAATGGGGGGATCCAAGCCTTAAATTTAAGGACAAATGGCCAGCAGATAGTGTACATCTAGTACAAATTGTTACTCCATTTTACCACAATACATGCCCAACACACTAAGAAATAGAAACCACACTTACACAAGTCCGGAGAGTAGCCAACGAAGTAACGTCATTCAATTTGGAAACATGAGAAATTTCCAACAAAGTCACACACACAGAAATCAACAGTTACNCAACGAAGTAACGTCATTCAATTTGGAAACATGAGAAATTTCCAACAAAGTCACACACACAGAAATCAACAGTTACGAGAAAGCAATAGAAAAATTAATACACAAAAGTAAAATGTAAAGGAGAAACAATACACATCTCTAAGTATTAAAAATAGGGCACAGGAAGATAAGAAACAAAATGAACCACAGAAAACATAAAAGCACACATACATAAGTAAAAGTAATAAAAATAACAAGGAATTACAAAATAAAGTATAAACAAAATATGGGCTACACAAAGAATTTTCAAAAATGTGTGCATTATACTTTTATGAGGGGCTTCATTTTGAATCATGCTCACTTTAAAAAAAAAAAGACACTAACTGGCAAACAAACATTCCACAAAGATTCAAGAAATTTCAGAAAAAAATATACTATAAACAAACCAGAAAAGAGACAGAGAATAAGTGAAAAGGTACCCAATAGATCAGAAACAGAAAACACAAGAAACAATATGAAAATCTAGGTTTGAATAAATCAAACAAGTCGAAACAGAATGGAAGCTGTGACAGAAAACAGAAAACTTACAAAAAATTAATAACTGTTATAGAAGACATCATGACCACTCCAAAAATTATGTGGGAAATAAGACATTAAAACCCATCACACAACCCTTTAAAGTAGTAGTTGCAACAGAAGAATTACCTTCACCACAATATTACATATCTTTAAAATTCCACATTGAAGGACACACCTAAACACACAATTTTATTATGATTGTAAACATCAAATCCAATGCAATTATTGGCTGTGACTTTATTAGAAAACATTGCCTAGTACCAGATCTATATGCAAGGGTAGCGACTTTAAGACATAATCACGATAAAATTATTACAGTCCCATTCAGTGAGTTAAATGAAGGAAATAGAATTTTCCTTTTAAATACTATACAAAAAATGCTAACCTGATAATCACCAACTCCCAATAAAAAATATAAATTCAGCTTTAAACCCAGACAAAAAGGAAAGAATAAAATCTTTATTACATAAATATAAAGACAGATTCACGTATAAAATTATAGAACTAACCCAATTAAAACAAAATAAAATCAAAATTGATTTAACAAGAGATAAACCAATTCATTGTAAACCATACAGAATAACCCCTATACAGCGAGAAGCAATCAAACAATAAATTCAGGACATGCTAAGATGCCAAAATAATAGAAAAATCAAATAGTCCTTATGCAGCATCCTGCTTAGTTGTATCTCCTAAAAAAGATGGATCTATATACATGGTCACAGATTTCAGAGGCATCAACAATTTTATTGCAGATCAAATCTAAACATTACCAAGGATAGAAGACATTTTACAAATATTGCAAAATACTAAATATATTGCTAGCCTATATATGTTCTCAGGAT
The DNA here is from genome assembly GCA_002778355.1 of Clitarchus hookeri. NCBI lineage: Eukaryota > Metazoa > Arthropoda > Insecta > Phasmatodea > Phasmatidae > Clitarchus > Clitarchus hookeri. The sequence continues at coordinate 654,263 of NQII01000709.1, forward strand.
TTTATGCAATTCCCATTAACCCTGAAGACATATATATATATATATATAAATTGGCATTTTCTATAGATCAATCAGGCTTATATCAATACAGAAGAGTCCCAATGGAATTGAAAAGCAGTCCAAAATTTTTCGAAGAATTCATAGACACATTACTAGGTGATAACAGATAGCGATCAGTAGTATGCTATGCAGACTACATTTTTGTCATAGGAAATGATTTTGAGGAACATGTAACAAACACAGAAAATTCATTCAAATGCACGAGACAATTTGGAGTCAAATTAAATTCCAAATAATTTACATTTGCATTTAAAGAAATAATATTTGGTCATAAATTAACACCAAAAGGCTTTATACCTGACCCAGAGAAAATTAACCACAGATACACTACTACTACCACCACCACCACCACCACCACCAATCAAATTAACACAGTTATGCTCATTTTTAGGTTTCACATCATATTTACGAAAATGTATCAGTAACTACACACAAATTGCAGAACTATTTACGGAATTAAATAAAAAGAACATAAAATTTTATTAGGGTGTACAGCAACAACTGGCCTTTTTTCAATTAAAAGAAGAGATAACCACAGCGCACATTTTAGCAACTTTCAAAGACGACAGAGAGAGAATTTTAATTTGTGATGCATAAAAAACGGCTATTGGTCTCCCAAGGACAAAGATTTATTATTGTTTACGCATCTAAAACATTTGCACAAAATGAAAGGAATTGGTTAACGACAGAATGCAAACTTGGGGCAGTGAAATATTTTTGTACTCATTTCCAACAATATTTATACAGTCAAAAATTTACTGTGGAAACTGATCATGCATCCCTTAAATACTTACAATCAATGGCTAAAAAAATTTTCGCATTCAAAAATTTTCAACATTTGAAAGAAAAATTGTCAAACATAAACACAATGGTATAGCAGATTACTTATCATGTATACTGAACACGGAAACTCAAAATACGTACCAAAAACACATAGATGGAAAAAATTATACAATATTTAACATTCCCCCACATCCAGAAAACATATTTCAGGATCTCAGTAGTAATTTTCTTTAATCAAAAAAAAAATGGAGGAGATTATAAATACAATATATAAACATAAAACACAAAATTGGAAAGATTATAGAAAAATTCTCAAATTTAAGGAAAATGAAACACAAAATAAAACTAAAGATAAGCCTCCAAGTATATTGCGTACACTTCCAGTTACCACCATCCTACAAGCCGTGTCAACATATAACCAGATTAAAATAAACATAATTATGTATCCGATGAAAAATCAGAAATTACATGCAGTTAGTGTGACAAGCCCATTGCAAATATATCCCTGTATGAAACTACCAAAAACGGGAGCATACGACAGAGACCAATTAATATCGAAAATAAAACTAGCCCTCACACAACCCTACAGTGTACCCTCAACTACGCATAATTTCTCTCGCAGGTATGGGATGACAGCGAATGGGGAAGTTTATTATAAAGTGCATACACCACCTGGTGAACGTCATTATTTAACAGTGGTACCAAAAAGTTATGTCCCAAAGTGATTGAACTATTTAGACCATTTATAATAATTACACTTTTGATCAGTTTCACCAAGACATACTTAATTACCTCATCCCAGAAAGACTATTGGTTAATATTATATTGGAAGGCTTCAATTGACTGCGGTAGAAATGCAGAGAATGGACGTGCGTGTCCAGTGCAGGGGAGGCTTTGCTGCATAACAACAGGTTATTTAATTATAATTAAAAACAAATTCCATTACTGAAAAGTTTTATAATTTGTTTAACGAAAGTAACTTCATGATCACAGCACAGTTAGTGAGATTTTCCAAATCAGATAATTGATGAAAGATAATTCGGAAAAAATCATGAATTCAAAACAATTTTGTAAAAATCTATAGAAGATTTATAAAATTTGAGCAGATTGAACCAATAACTTTTGGTGATAAATGAGCAAACAACCAAACTAGCCAGAAATTAGCAGAATACCAGAATTGAAAAATTCCACTAATTTATGACAAAAGGTTAGGACAACAGCAATCTGCAAAACATGTAACCTAGAAATCAAACCTTTAGAATAAATCCAGAAAACTAGAATTACTAACTTTTAATACTGCAAATCTTGAAAATGGAAACAGAATTTTCAGTCAGAAAAATGTAGGCTGTGTCCAATGGTAACATTTTTGTAATTTTTTGCAACAAAGGAAATCGTAGATACCGTTTTGTGGTATCATTTTATTTGGAAGACATGTGTTTATTAATATAAAATATTTCCTTGAAATGTCATCCTATTTATTTTGCAAGAGGTTACCAAAAATAGAATTTTTACTGAGAAAAGTAGGCCTATTTAGTGTTAGCATTTTTGTAATCTATTGGTAACAAATAAGGTTGCAGGTGTCCTCCTGTGGTATCATTTTATTCAGAAGATACCTGTTTATTATATAAATTAATATTTAATTGAAATATCTTTAATTTTTTTGCAAGAGCACACCAAATATTGAATTTTTGTTTGGAAAAATGTAGGTTGTGTTCAGAGCTACTGTTTTTGTAATTCATTGGTGACCAATTAGATTGCAGTTACCATTATGTGATAGGCCCTATAATTTTATTTAGAAGACATCTGACTGTTGAATTAAATGAATATTCTATTAAAAAATCATGTTGATTTTAAGTTAGAAACAAATGAACATGGGCTTGAAATGTTTGGTAAATCCTTCCACCGCTCAAGGTTTTTAATATTTTGAGAGACTAGAGAGGCTAAGTGTAAGTATGGGCATAATTTTTTTCAGATGTCTGGCTATTAAAATAAATTGATATGTAATTTACAAAATGTGTCATTTTTGTGCTAGAAAAAATTGAACACTGACGTCATTCAAAAATTGGAAATGTCGATGTATAGGGGTCAGGGGTGGGCCAAAACCATTTCAAAATCCCCAAAAATATGTATAGCAATTTACCTGTCATAATGACCTTATTTCTGGAAACCGTGCAGGGTCATTTTGGAAATGTTCTACTATATTTTACCACAATGCTCCATTTTAAAATATGATATATTAATAATAATAATGTTTCAAAAGTGCGCCTGGGTTTGTGTTTCAGCACATTTTCAGTGTTTTTCTGCCAGTTTTGTGTTACAAATTTGTGTGCCAGTCTACAATATGGCATACACTTAGTTTAAGACATGTTTTGGGTGAGGTCATTACATTTTTATTCCTTTTAATACAACTGTAGTATATCAATATTCTCCAGACACATAGGCAATTTTATAAATAACTAATTTGATGGGACTGCTGTCAAAACTTTGTGAGTGTTCTCCAGTCTGACAGGAAGTGCCTTGGCTTGTCTTAATATGAAATACATATGTAGGACTCACTAAGATCAGAGTTTGCTGCATCAAACCACAACTCTCACGACTACCAGTTCAACAAATAAATTTTACAAAAATAAAAATTAGGAGTAAACTTATATAGAAATGGATATAAGAACACTGTTAACTCCTCTGTTATTTATGTTTCGCAATAAATTAACAATATCCCCTCCGAAAGTATGTAAGATCTGTGAAGAAAACTTCTATTAAACTTGATTCAAAGCAGTCAGCAAAATGTAACAGTTTACTTATACTTATAAGTAGTTTAATTAGAGAGAACTGCCTTGTAGTGCATAGCACTCCCTTTCGCCTTGATGACAGTGGCATGCAGAATGATAGAGACTCCACAAGGAACCGGAAGTGATCAGAAGCCATATGATACATAACCAGTGCACAGAGATTGGTCAGACCAGAATCCACGGTGCAGATATTCCCCTCAACAGCATCCTAGATATGTTTGATAGGATTAAGGTTGGGTGAATTCAGGAGCCAGGCAAGCAACCTCAAGTTTGTGGAAAGGGCCGCGAAGGTGTAGTGGTTAGACTACTCGCCTTCCATCTAGGTGAACTGGGTTCAATTTCCTGCGGGTTCGCTTCCAGATTTTTGCATATGGGAATCGTCCCGGATGATGCTGCTGGTAGGCGGGTTTTCTCGTGGATCTCCCATTTACCCCGCCCTTGCATTCCGGCACTGCTGCATACTCATGTCACTTCACCCAAAGACCTCAATGTTAAGAGCTGCTAAAATCTCTTCACTCACTCTTCCACCTACTCACGTATGTGGAATGTTCATCCAATAACTAGGTCACAGTTTGGGAGCAGTAGGCCAGTCTATTATCTTGCTATAAGTACAGGTATCCTGCAGGGTGCTGTAGGCACAGAAATGGGTGCACATGATCTGCCAATTAAGTCCCTGTATTGTTTGCCGGTGAAGGATGATGGAACTTGCACCAAGGGACTCATGTCATCCCACACAAAGTCCCCATCTGATGATGCCACTACCCAGCCTAAACTGTATCCTGTTGACATGAGGAATTCATCGCATCATGTGCTTGGCGATGCTCTCATACCTGCCATCAGTGTGTACCAACTTGCACCTCTACTCATCCATACTGGCAACTTCTTTCTATGCATCGAGGGTCCAATGGTGGTGTTCCCATGCCCACATTAATTATTGAGCCTTTTGGCAGATGGTGAGCAGAGATACCTCCTTGGGGTAGCGGCTNTTCCTGCGGGTTCGCTTCCAGATTTTTGCATATGGGAATCGTCCCGGATGATGCTGCTGGTAGGCGGGTTTTCTCGTGGATCTCCCATTTACCCCGCCCTTGCATTCCGGCACTGCTGCATACTCATGTCACTTCACCCAAAGACCTCAATGTTAAGAGCTGCTAAAATCTCTTCACTCACTCTTCCACCTACTCACGTATGTGGAATGTTCATCCAATAACTAGGTCACAGTTTGGGAGCAGTAGGCCAGTCTATTANCTTCCACCTACTCACGTATGTGGAATGTTCATCCAATAACTAGGTCACAGTTTGGGAGCAGTAGGCCAGTCTATTGTCTTGCTATAAGTACAGGTATCCTGCAGGGTGCTGTAGGCACAGAAATGGGTGCACATGATCTGCCAATTAAGTCCCTGTATTGTTTGCCGGTGAAGGATGATGGAACTTGCACCAAGGGACTCATTTCATCCCACACAAAGTCCCCATCTGATGATGCCACTACCCAGCCTAAACTGTATCCTCTTGACATGAGGAATTCATCGCATCATGTGCTTGGCGATGCTCTCATACCTGCCATCAGTGTGTACCAACTTGCACCTCTACTCATCCATACTGGCAACTTCTTTCTATGCATCGAGGGTCCAATGGCGGTGTTCCCATGCCCACATTAATTATTGAGCCTTTTGGCAGATGGTGAGCAGAGATACCTCCTTGGGGTAGCGGCTNGGTGTTCCCATGCCCACATTAATTATTGAGCCTTTTGGCAGATGGTGAGCAGAGATACCTCCTTGGGGTAGCGGCTTTTGTACCCCATAGCGAGGAGATGGTTCTAGATGGTATGACTGCTCACATGTCATTGTGCAGCATTGAATTGGCAAGTGATCTACTGCACTGTGAGCTGTCTATCTGATGTTACCAACCAATCTAGCGGACAGCGACTCATCAATACGTTGTATGGCACGACAGATGTCCCTTGCAGTGGTGGTTATACCCGAACTGATGAACTCATGGTAAACTATTGACACAGTGGCCCAAGGAAATTCCAGCCTGCATGACTTCGGAAATGGAGTGCCTCATACGTCTGACCCCAACAATCTGGTCACGATCAAATGCGCCTAGATCTTATTTCCTCCCCATTTTGTGCTCTACTGTTACTCAGGCAGTCTGTATATGATCTGATGACATCCCAGTCATATGTGGCTAGGCACTAAACCTTTTGACGGGCCAACCACTGCGCCATTTCACAGAAGGTGTGTCTAATTCAATTGCTCATGAGTGTATATAGCTACTAACTGTGTCCGTTTCATTTGCACAGCATACTAAAAACTTCACAAATCCTATTTTCTTGACTAACAATATCTAATGATATCTACCCAGCAAAATGCTTGCACTCTATCTACACCTAAATTAAATCTCACTTCATGTGCCCATGATTAAAAACAAAGCCAAAGTATTTATGTCATTTCTGCACTGTAACAGTTTTGTGCCTTCTTCAAAAACGTATGAAGCTCGTAAATTTACCTCAACTTACCAAACATGTACTATAACTGTCTATTTGCATAATAATTGTATCTTGCCAGTTTCATCTCATGGGAATTAAATTCAAAATTACCCCAAGTAATATCCATGTTACAGCTACAGAAAAATGGATTTGCATGAAAGTTTGTTCTTCCTCCCTTGTTTCATAATGAGTATTTCACAAGTATTCAGCTAATATACCATCTTTTAAAATCAATATGATACTTCTCTGGCACAGAGAAGTACTAACTCTTTCTTATTTTAAAAGAAAGTTGTTTTATAAAAATCAACAAAACAAGCATAGTATTGATTATGATTACAGCAATGGTGAAGCTGGAATAAATACATAATCCTTCCCTCCAAGAATGATTATTATCGTACACTAATGAACACTACAAGATCTGTATTATGTACACTAAATGACAAAGTCACCCAGGTTCTTTGGCTTCTGTCGAACCCGTGTCAAGACAGACTGCTTCCTGCTGCTTAGTGGAGTCCCCAGCTCCTGGTCCTGTTAACAGGGCCTTGTTGGGACACACTGTAAAGAGAACTTGATACATCCCTGTAGTTCCTTTGCTGTCTGTCTCCAGGAAGAACACGGCCCACCTGCTGGTTGTGATCCTCCAGGGGAAACCCCAAAAATGGTGCCTCCAGGTCCCCTGACAAGTGAGGTCGGCCCCGACCCTCTCGGTTCGTCCACGTCTCCGATGCTCCTGCTGGTGTTGGTGAATCCAGTCCATCTTGGGGCTCCCAAGACTGGTCAGGTACCCTTGGAACTGGAGACTGGGTATCTCACTGAAGGGGCTCGCGCAAGCATCCTGGAACTTTATCAGCTCTGCCGAATGATGGAGCTGAATCTTCTTGACACTTCACACCCATTTTTCCATGATCCACCAGGCCTACCTACTGTCCCATGGTCTGGAAGATGAACCCACATGTTGGGTATGGTCTAGTTGCCTTTTCTGAAGAGGGTGCTACAGCATCTGATCTATGTGTCACCATGTCATATGACCATCTTCTTCTGTTTGCCCCTAGTAAGTCACTGGACCCTCCCTGGTGCAAACTACTTCAGGAATCCACTTTGGTCCAGCCACATAGTTGCGGATTAACACTGTCTTTTTCCTTAAACTGTCTCATGTTACCACTTCCAACCTCCTTAGATGCTACTTATGCCGCACTGGAAGATGAATGGGGATGCAGTCTGTCGAAAATGGTTTGCAACTTTCTGCCCATTAACAGTTCTGCAGGCATTTTCTGTGTGACTGTGCTTGGAGTTGTGCGCAATGAAAACTGCATTCTTTGCAGCCTTGTATTCCAATCCCCTGCCTTCAGCTTCCAAAATTTGTCCTTGACTGTTTGAGTGGTCTGTTCTGCTTGGCCATTGCCAGCTGGATGGCATGGAGGTGTGTATCTGTAACTGATTCCATTTCTCTCTAAGAATGTCTTCATCTCACAAGATGAAAAGCCAGTCCCATTATCGGACACAATCATATCAGGGATACTATGGGTGATGAAAAGATTCCTGAGCTCTTGTACTACAGCAGCTGATGACACTGATGGCACCAACTTCACCTTTGGCCATTTGGAGAATGCATCAATGACAATCAGGAATGTTTTCCCTTGGAAGGGGCCAGTAAAATCTACATGAAGACAGGGCAATGGTTTCTTCGGTGCACTCCATGATACACATGTTTTTTCCAGAGCTCTATGTTCTGCCTGACAATTCTGGTGGCGGTTGATGATATTCTCAATCTCTTCGTCCATTCTGGGTCATCACATAGCTTCATGCTATGGCCTTGCAGCGCACCACCCCATCATGTGATGCATGTAGCATCTGGAACAGGTCTTCTCGCAGCTGATGCAGAATTACCACCAGAGCGCCCCATAGCAAATAATCATGGTAGATAGAAATTTCTGACAGTCTGTTCCAATTTGGCCGAACATTCTCATTAAGTAATTTGGGTGGCCACCCATGTTGCATATTCTGATTGACCTGCTTTAGGACTGGATCTTCCATGGTGCACCAAGCCAATTCTTGGGTATCCGAGGGTGTTTCAGGCATCTCTTCTAACATGAGTACTTCTGCCACCTCTGGAACTTCAAAGGTGGATGTTGGATGAGGCAACCTGCTCAAGGCATCCGCATGTCCAATCCGAACTCCTGGCTTGTAGATCATCATACATGCCTAACATCAGACTCCAACGTAGCATTCTTGGTGACAAAATTTCTGGGGTTGGATGCCTTAGATCCAACAGTCGCAGGAGCGGTTTGTGGTCCGTAACCACTGTAAAAGACCTGCCTGTCAAGTTCTGCCAAAATTTTGTCACACCAAAAATTACAGTCAAGGCTTCCTTATCAATCTTAGCATAGTTACGTTGACATTTCTGCAATGTGCATGACCCAAAAGCCACTGGTCATTCTTCACCGTTATCCATAATATGTGCCAAAACAGCACCAACCCCAAACTCTGATGCATTACATGTTAACACAAGCGGCCTTGAAGGGTCAAAATGTACAAGCACACACTTGTCTTGCAACAATTCATTCACCCTGACAAATGCTTCAGAATGCTGTGTTTTGCAATCCCATGCAGAATGCTTTTCTAGAAGACAATGTAGTGGCTCCAGCACACTAGCTTTGTCCTTCAAGAGTAGTTCATAAAAATTCAGTAACCCCAAAAATGCCTGCAGGTCCTTATTATTTTGAGGAACTGGTACCCTGCGAACAGCATTCACCTTGTCTTTTGTGGGGTGAATGCTTTCCTCATCTATTTTGTATCCCAAAAAGTTCACCAGTGTTGAAGCTAAAACACACTTGGACTTCTTCAGTTGCAATCCTGCCTTGTCGATTCTAGCAACCACATTGTTACTTGTGTCCAATGCTCCTCTTCATTCGGGCCTGCTATTAATACATAGTCAAACAGTATCACCACTCCATCTACCGCTGCTAGTAGTGTTTACACAAGTCTTTGAAAAACTGCTGGACCACTGCTCACTCTCCAAACTGCAGGCGGTTTACCTTAAATAGGCCCATGATGGTATTTACGGTTAATAGCTCAGCTGTTGCCTCATCTACTCCAACCTGCAGATAAGCATCTGCCAAATCCAATTTTCTGAATAACTTCCCTCCAGCCGGTGGAGTGCTTCATTGATGGTCGACAAGGGGTGACACTCGGTCTTGCACATGTATTAACTGTGCCCTTGTAATCAGCCCATATGTGCACCAAGCCATCAGTTTTCATGAGACACAATGGCGGTTGCCCATGCTGAATATGCCACTGGTTCATAGGCTCCCATAAATTAGTTTGTCGATTGCTGTCGCTACCTTCTCCCACACTGTGAATGGGACTGGTCGACATTTTCTGAAAATTGGTTTCGCTCCCTCTTGGAGTGCAAGAGTGACTGGCGGGCCCTTATACTGCCCCAGATCACTGTTATCAAACACCCTCGGATGCTGTGTTATAAGTGCCTTTATCCACTGGTTTTTACAATTTCTCTCATATGTACTTGTTCCCTATAGCACATTCATTTCTTTCACAACACTACAAACTGTAAAAATACCTTCCACTGAAATACCTAGTGCCTTGAACCAATTTCTCCCCAGTAAACTGGGCCCATTTCCAGCATCTACTAACAAGGGAAGGGCTTCTGCTGCTGCTGCATTTCCACTCACTTCCACACAAACAGTATTAGCTCCCTGAACCTTCAACAGTTCTTGAGACCAAGTGCGCAGGGCAATGTTGCAGTTGTCTAGGGATGGTTGTGTAGGCCACAGGGACTTTTAGGTTTCCCAACTGATAACAGAAAAACTTGCCCCTGTATCTACTTCCATGCGATGCTTCTTGCCATTAAAACACAAATCGATAACAAAGGGTGCTTTACTTCTCAATTCCTGCAAGCTGTATAAGCTGTACACTGCTAATGTTTCATCATCTTGCTCCTCTACTGTATCTAACAGTGTATGAGTCCTACCTGTCTGCGATTTGCTTCAGTCGTTACTCTGTGGCCTAGTTTCTACGTTTTGTGGTTTTTTCTTCTAAGGCATGCTCTCTCTAAGTGACCCCATTTTGAACAATACAGGCACACTGTTGCCATATGCCGACATGTTTCTGGGGCATGGTTCCCAGAACACCGCAAACACGACTGCTTAAATGAGCCCTCCTGTACCTTTTGCTTTACAGGCTGAAAGTCAGTGCATCTGTCTGTGCATCTTCCATCCACCACAGCATGCATGGAATGTTGGTCCTCCCCAAGTGGGCTTACCTCTGTGCCAGTACATCGTATATCTGCAACATTCCTTCCTGCTGCCTCAGCTGCCATGGTGATGTCGACTGCATCTTTGAAGGTGAGTTGGTCCTTAACAAGCAAGATGTGCTGTACCGCCCTGTCATGTACTCCGCACACCAGCCGGTCTTGCAACATCTACTCCAAATTAGGAAAGTTTGTCGCGTGACAGTTTTGAGGATTATAGCACGCCTTTGGCTCACTTCCCTCACCCCCTTACCCCACCCCCTTCAACCTTTAGCGCACTTTGCTGTCGCCTTCGAATAGGCACGTGGCATGGAAAATCTCCAGACACGTGAAGCTGAAGCGGAGGCCTCCCCCCCCCC
>NQII01000709.1:665311-678137 GCA_002778355.1 Clitarchus hookeri
CGAGCAGACGTGAGAACGAGTCCAAAACCGCAGCCCAGAGAGGGTCCGCACCGACGGAACGGCTTCCAGGGCCGACCACTTCACTGGAACGCCACCACAGCTGACAGCACTCGCCACGGAGTTAAGTATGCAAATCACCGTCACAGAAGCCCCCGCCATCACGAAGTAATTCGCCCAGTAAATTCGAGTAGACAAAGTAAAACAGTACCGCACCTCGAACGTTTAATGTGGTGTATTTGTGAAAAACTATAAGATACAATATACCAGTACTTCTAATTACAACAGTGATAATCTACCTAATTTACAAAACCCGCAACCCCCCCCACGCACCTAATAGTCGGGGCCTGGGGGACATTAACTTTGACCGTATAAGCCGCCTTGTCTTTTACAGTGGGGCCTAGACAAGCCTACGTCAAGTTAATTTGGCTTCCCAACTGTGGGGCCTAGACAAGCATACCTCAAGTTGCAATGTGTACTCAAGCGCCATAACTTTGCCAGTTACACTGCAATACTTTCCACGCCCCGCTGATAACGTTTCAGAAACTTGTAGGTTTCAACAATTTTGCTCAGCGTCGACTCAAAATGTTCCTTGAGTTTTGTAAACACCTCACTTATTGACACCTTATNGTTTCAACAATTTTGCTCAGCGTCGACTCAAAATGTTCCTTGAGTTTTGTAAACACCTCACTTATTGACACCTTATCCGTCTACCATGGCGCCAATAAAGACGTTACATAGCCATATAATTCTGTTCCGCAGACTAAAAGATACTACGCGCTTTGCTTCATCATTTTCAATTTTAATAGCAATAAAATTAAAATGTATTCTTTCGCGGTAAGTCTTCCACGTTTCCCAACCCAGGACGAATTCTTTGATTACACCAATCATAGCCATATCTGCTACTTCATAATATTAATACTGCACTCACGAAACAACTCCACAATCCTCGCCGCCACTTTTATGTACTTGGTTACTCATCTTGCTCGGATGCATTCCGATAAAGTTGCCTTTTTAACAGCTTGCCCGCCATCAATGCGTGCCTGAACAGTCTGCCGTTTCTGTTCCATACTTCCATACTCATGGTAAATACACACCATTACAGTTGCCAACCTACACCTTCTGCAACTTAAGTACATAACTACTACCCATTACACTCACATTTTGGTACATAAAAGTAAACAAATTTTCATTTTATGCAATAGTTTTTTTTTTTTTTTCAACAAAAATGCAAAAGATTCATAACATGGGTCTATAAGTACCTCTGTAACAACCTGACAACTTGCTAGAAGTTCAAGTCTATTAGTCCAGGAAAGTTATGAAAAAAACACGGACAAATTGCAGAAAAGGTTTTATTTACATTAAATTTTTCTGAAAAGTATATAGATTAACATATCAAAAAGCCACCACAATCCACTTATGATATCCTGTGGTTTTTCCAAGATTTGTTTGTACTGGAAACATATTTTACAATTTAATAAATTTTACAACCAAAAATGTGAAGACAGAAAATAAACAAAAATTAAACCATAATTTATATCTGTTTTTCTGATATTTGTACTGAAAAAATTATGAAAAAAATTAATAAATCTAAAACCGTGCATATTATGACAAAAAATATCACGACAAAAATTTATGTACACACAGTTCCACATATTATATTAACATTCCACCAAAAATAATATTTCTTTTTCTGGGATTTTCCTCTAAAATCATTGAATAAGTTAATAAATTGAAAACCCGCATCTTATGACAAAAATGTCAGTGCAAAAATTAAAGCAAGCTTACACAAAACTTTTCATTAGGCCTATGTCTACAAAATTTGCCAAAATCCATTAAAATTTCCTTTTGCCCCAAAAAAAGTGTCAGTTTTGTGCTAAAAGCGATTAAACATGGACTTTATTCAAAAAATTGCCAATTTTTACATATAAGGGTTAGGGATGGGTGAAAATCAGACCAAAAGTTCCCAAAATATCTACAACTACCTTCCCTCCAGAGCAATGTTATTTCTGGACACAGTGAGCAGTGATTTTAATAAGGTTCTACTGTATTTCAATATTAGACAAATATTTCTCAATTTTAGTACATTGAAATTACCATGCACAAGAAAATCAAGAGTTCTAGAATGATTCTCTCTTCAATTTACGTTCATGGGAATACTGTTTTACTGTACCATATATCATATGTATAATATCATAATAAAAAAATTTTTCATTGAAATAAAAGTTAATATTTAAAAAATTTACTGAAATTATTATACAATGTTGAACTTTATGTGCTGCCTGAATTGTTTATTTAAACATGTACTACTAGGGTCATAGGAAAATAGGTCCAAAAATAATACCCTGCCTCTTTCAATGTTACGATCACAAACAAGTGGTCTTCTAACCTTGCATGTTGGTGTCAGCTGTTCCCTATAGAAAAGGAAAGTTTGTCCATCTGCACACATAGACTTCACATAATCAAAAATGTTGTTGCTTTATTCATAAGACATGATTACCATAACTTTAAAATTAGTATCATTATACTCTAATGCTTCTTCTAACAAACAAAAGTGAAGTTACTTTTCATAAACAAACTTGTGCAATAATAAAATAGGCTAAATTTCCTATAACACATTATTTGGTGATGGTAAATATTAAGGAAAACTCCAATCTTATACATCATCAATACTATTTGCACAAGTTTTTTCATTTCAGTTTTAACTGTTTCTACTAATTGAAGATAGAAGAATATGCATGCCACTATACCTATTTACATTAACAGTCCATTCATGGTATCTTCAACATTTTTTTTAAAATAAACCTTTGACAAATCACTGCAGGTGCAAGAAGTTTGCCTATTTTGTAACGTGGCACTCGCACAGTTACAGCCGGCTTTAAGTTGCAGACTACCACTTGACTAGCTCAAGACGGAGTAACAGGAGACTCTGTAAAATGGCCGCCAATTAACTATTAAAGAAAGTCAAGTTCCGGTGTATTTTGTTCCATACTTTTATTTACTAGTTAAGTGACACAGTTCACATACAAAGTTCAGAGTATGCAGAGTACGAACCGTTCACAGATAAATAGACACGGGCAGAACNAGTTCACATACAAAGTTCAGAGTATGCAGAGTACGAACCGTTCACAGATAAATAGACACGGGCAGAACAGAGCCTCAGTCGTTTACGAATTATTTCAATTCTTAAACTTCCCCGAAGAAAATTAAAAGCAGCGACTTCCCACACCGGCGGAGAAATAATATAGCAAGTTCAAGTTTGCCGATGTGGGGGTTAGTGCCACGCCCGATGCGGCCTAGATGACTCAGTTGATTCAACTCTCTATATCAACTGCCTTCGCCAACTGCTCGGTATCGACTGAACTTAATGGCGACAGGCACACGTGTACTGGTGCTGCCTATCAGCTCCCTCTCCTCAGATAAGGGCCTGGCGAGCCACGCACGCTCTCCACGCATTGTCAAAACTGCGTCGTACAAACTAAAACTGTGGACGCAGTCTGAAAGAAGCTAATCTAATGCTGACGCTTAACAAAAACTGTAACTTTCGAAACGACAACCGGATGCCTGATAAACGTAAAACAGCAAACGTATGACTGATAAACAAACTATCACGGTAAAACCAACCACCACTGCTTTTAATTTANATAAACGTAAAACAGCAAACGTATGACTGATAAACAAACTATCACGGTAAAACCAACCACCACTGCTTTTAATTTAAAACCCGATAAAAATATTACAAAGTTTACCAAAGCAAAAGAAAATGAAACACGTGTCCCGAAAATTAAGAATACTGCGGCATTACAATTTTTTTTAACAAATCATAACATTTAACACTGTTGTTAATATTTTTGATTAAATGAAACTTTCACTTACATAGTTTATAAATTANAACAAATCATAACATTTAACACTGTTGTTAATATTTTTGATTAAATGAAACTTTCACTTACATAGTTTATAAATTATAATACACATTTTGTAATAAATTATCAATTAAAAACAATGATAGTAGTGCTGTATTGGCAGTGGCTAGTATCAAATATTTTTCATGTAAAATATTATTAAATTGAGTTTTGGTATGTTATTTGTAAATGGTGCTTAATGAAATATTTATATTTTAATTCAGCACTGGTAGAAACTGTTACATATAAAAATATTTATCTTTTTGATGTATAATCATCACAAAATATGGTGCGTAGATCCTAGCGTCTTTGTTCACCACAATGAAAAAACTTTAGGCAGAGGATGTTTTTTTCTGAACACCATTGTGCTTCACATTTGTTAAACTTGTAACATGCAAATTATTTTAATATTTTTAATTTTATCAGATTTAACTTTTATTATAACATAAATAATGAGGTCTGATTTCATGATCTGATGATAAAAGGTGATTTAAATATTCACAAAGATTTGCTAAATTTGTATTCAGATGTGATGACATGAGTGAAAGTTTATTGTTTTCCTTCTGGTGAAAAATACAAACAATTATCAAATAAAGATTGTACATATACACAGTCGAATCACATTATTACGACCACCTGCTAGAAAAACCATCTGCAGTACGTAGCCCATGACGTATGGCCCGTAACGTAAGCTGGTGAAGCAGGTATATAATGTGTCTGACAGGCTGGCTGTATACAGTGCACTTCCTGTTGTCATGGGTAAGGAAAGCAATTTATTAGAGTTGCAAAGAGGGATGATGATCGTCTTTTGGGCAAAGGGGGGCCGCATTTCAGAAATAGCGACATTTGTGAACTGTTCACATACCTCTGTGGTAAAGGTGTATCATGAGTGGACAAATGGCAGAATTGGGAATAACTGTTCTGGAAACTGCCAAGCTCCACGTGCCATTGATGTCCGAGGTGAACGTCGACTACGATGGTGCGTGAAGTCCAACCAACAGGCTACAGTGGAACAGCTCACTGTCCAAATTAACCAGGAGGCATCCTGACACGTGTCTGCTGCAACAGTTCAGCGAACCCTTCTGCAAATAGGGCTCCAGAATAGACGGAGGGTGACTGTACCCATGCTAACACAGGTGCATCAACGAAAATGTCTGGAATTTGCTTGACAGTATGGCGACTGGACTGCTGCTGATTGGCGATGGGTAACCTTCTCCGACAAGTCATGTTTTCAGCTGCATAGAACGAATGGACGTCAGCGTGTCCAGCGAGAAATGTCGGAGAACCAACACCCTGCATACTTTGCTGGACAAACACAAGGCAGTGGAGGCAGTGTTATGGTCTGGGGAATGTTCTCGTGGCATTCTCTAGGTCCTATCATCCATGTGGAAGGCACTCTTGATCAATTTGGTTATGAATCCATCCTCAGCGATCATGTCCACCCATACATGATTGTCTTTCCTCAGGAGGATGGGATCATCCAGCACAATAAT
This sequence comes from Clitarchus hookeri, assembly GCA_002778355.1. NCBI lineage: Eukaryota > Metazoa > Arthropoda > Insecta > Phasmatodea > Phasmatidae > Clitarchus > Clitarchus hookeri. Next base: position 670,707 of record NQII01000709.1, read on the forward strand.
GTGCCTTGCCACACGGCTAGAAGTATACGCACGTGGCTGGAAGAGCACAATCGCAACTTCAAGGTTCTTCCCTGGCCCCCAAACTGCCCCAATGTCCATCCAATTGAACATCTGTGGGACTATTTAGATTGTCATGTTTACTGACTGTCTCCTCTGCTATGCACCCTTCAACAGTTGTGGCACCCTTCAACAGTTGTGGGATGCACTGCAGACCACATGGCTCCAGATACTCATGGAGACCTATCAGCACCCGACTGAGATACTGCCAGCTCGTCTAACTGCTGTCCGTGCTGCGAAGGGCGGCTACTCTGGATACTAGCAGGTGGTCATAATAATGTGATTCAACTGTGTATATTAAATCTACATACTTAAATAAAAAAGTTGTGATAAATTTGTTTTTCTTTACTGCAGTTGTAAAAATAGTTCAATATGTGTTAACTGGTTTGGCTACATCAAGTGATATTTTAATAAAAGTTCCGTATGCCTTAAGTAAATCAAATGTGTGAATGTGGGTATTGGATGTATCAAGTTTATATGTTTTTAACTGTTAATGATATATATTACTTAAGTTATTATTTTTAAAGGCCACGCCTGTTCATATAACACAACTCTCTAACTTTCCTCTGGTGTATTGAAACCAATTATGTAATGTGCTTAAACATTTCTGTGAATTGCATATTTGCTACAACCGCAATAATATGTTAAAAGTTCTAAATCCCAATGAAAAAAATCCTCATAAAAACCATGCATGCTGAAAAAATGTAAGTGAAATAAAAGTTACTATACTACTCTACATGCACGAGATTGTTTACAATGTTTGCTACAGTCTTGTAAGTTTGTTGCAGCTTATGTTACCTGATAAAATAAGCAGCACAAATTGTGTGCTTGAGTTATTTTTTTTTTTTTAATTGTATTGGCTGCTTATTTGTCTTAATATTTATTTTGGTTAAGGCCATCCTTTCATCGAAGTAACCTAACCCACATCAATAATGGGAGAACAAATAACATCTGCACAGTTTTTTTCCCTATAGTTAAACAGTTAAATACAGTCACTGCTAAATATTAACATATAATGTGTGTAATCTGCTATATCACAAATAACACAAATATTTTAATAACCAGTAATATAATAACCAATATAACCACTAACAACATAGATACTGTTCAAAGTATTATTGTAACTATGGTCAAAACATTGCGAGCATTAATATGTTACACTTTTGAAATGTGCAAAGCATTTGTCAGGTGAAATACAAATGCTGCAGGGTAAAATTTTTGTTCACGTATAGGGGAAGGATACACTATCCGTACCTGAAAGTATAACTTTAACTGGGCTTCAGAAAAATGTGAACTTACCATGAATGGTCTTAACTTTCATTCATTCCTCACATACATATTTATGACATACTCTGTATCTATTGTTCAATATCTTCCTTTATATGGTTACCTATAGTGTTTCACAGAAATCAAAGCACGGGCATTGCAAACAGTTTTTGTTAAATATGCAAGTATTTTGTATTTTTATGTTTAATAAAATAAACTTTTATTTATCATAAAGTATTATTTTTAAAAACTTACCCACAATTTAAATAGTTTCCTTACAAATTTGTACTAACCAGAATGGGTCATCAGGGCAATTTTAACATGATATTCAAAACAATAGAGATTCAAAATTTTTGGAGTAAGTAAATATGGTCCTTACAGGTTCCCCTTCATAAAACATGCTAAAATATGAATAAACATGCAAACTAAATATAAGTTAAAAAAGCAAGATTACCTAAGGATTACATTTTTGCAATAATGGTCATGAAATTTTGGCTAACTCTATATATAATTTTANAAAAGCAAGATTACCTAAGGATTACATTTTTGCAATAATGGTCATGAAATTTTGGCTAACTCTATATATAATTTTCATTATATGGAAATAAACTTGCAAGTTAGATACAAACAATCTCAAATTATCGCAAGTTAAAAGTCTTAATTAATTTTTAAAGATAAATCACATGATAAATGCAATGGTTTAAGGTATATTCTTACATTCAAAATAATACTTTTAAATTTACTAACAAAAATTATTCTTAAATTTTAAAACTATAACATAAAAATGTATTAACAAAAATCACATGAAAATCTTACCATGTTGCAAAGCAGACTGTAGCGGTGGGGAATCACTACGTTCACTAGGACTAGGTGGAGTAGGCGGTCTTCCAGCATAGCTTGGCTGATCTACATAGTTGACAGTATCTCCATAAACAGGAAATGTTCCAGTATATGAAGGATTAGTATAAGGGTATTGCTCATAGTCTTGATAACCTGGACGATATGCCTCTTGGTATCGAAATGCTGCAAAAAGTTACAACTTTTATAGACAGCCTTGACATAAATATTTTTTTTTACAACTACATAGAATGTACAAAACTAAGACAATAAGCAAAACCATACTCTAATGCAAACTTGCATGCCTGTAAAATATGTGCATTACATAGTATCTTCAATCTGTAAACAATGAACAAAAAAAATTGTGTAATATACTTGTTTTACATTTAAAATGCAACAACATTGAACTATTATATTTTTATTTTAATATTACAATAATGTCTCTGCAGTAGTGGTCCTTCTGAGCAAAAAAGGAAACTACATATTGTAATTTTGTAACTGAATAAATAAAAGCACAGATATATTGAAACTTTAGTCTCTTGTAAAGAAAAATTATTATCTGGACCAAAACCGCTAAAATAAGCTTCTTACACGATACAACAGAGGAATATAAATAATGTGTTTAAAATACATATAATTTTTTTTTTCTAAACAAATAACTTTGTAATAAAATGTTACATATAAATGCATTGTATGCATGCATGTATGAAAGTATGCACATATGAAAGTATGCATATATGAATGCATGCATGTATGTATGCAAGTATGTATGCATATATATAAGTATGTATGCATATATATGTATGTGTATATATACATATGTATGCATATATATGTATGTGTATATATACATATGTATGTATATATATGAGTATGTATGCATATATATGTATGTGTATATATACATGTATATGTATATGCACATATATATGTATATGCACATGCACATATATATGTATATGCACATATATATAGTCAGTTCACGACTGGAAGAGACTTTCTTGAAGCCCTGCTAAAGATCTAATTTCAAGCCCATTTCGTATCCTTCCTCCAAATGTAAACAAACATTACCATGTGGCAGTCACATGGTAATGTTTACATGCAATGTTTACATTCCACTGTGTGTGTGTACATGTGTTCATACATGCACGTAACCATTATAAAAGTCAGGTATATATTATTAATGGATATTCCACAAGCGTAAAGTTTTAAATCTTGAGAATTTCACACCAAAGAATATGTGATGCAAGCGAAAAACATTTCATTCTATAAACCCACAATGTGAGTATTAAAAATTTGATGTTTCGTGGGTGTGTGTGTGTGTGTGTAGGTTTGATTTTGACTGGGGGGTTGGGTGGGGGAGAAAAACTTTCACTTTGATTACATATTATAGATGTGGCACAATACTTTGCATTGAAATGTGTCAACATTCAAGGAGTCCATCCAACAACATAAACATGGCACCGCCAATCTCTCGTAAGCCCCCGGATGGCCGTGCTGTCACGAGGTCAGGAACCGAAGTTCCCATAACTCTTATAGTGGGTTTGCAACAAAAATACAACCAGACAGACTTTGTTCAAATAATTGAGCCGGCGGTAGGCCGCTGTGTTTATGTTTTAGTTGGGCTCCGGGCCCGTATTTAATGCTGTTAACCTCTGTTGCTATCTTAAAATATTTTTCCAAACAAAAATCTAACTTAAAACTAATACGAAAAGACATTGGTTTCACTAATGTCTAATATTCAAACAATTAAATTGAAACATGTTGCTAAGCAAATGCTTAGAGGAGGAACAAAATAAGTGTGCCACAGATTTTGTAAAGAAATGACAATAACAAATTAAACATAACTAAAAAATGTGGCTCCAGTAAACAAAATATTAGAGAGAACTGTTGTTTACAATAATTAAAGAAGCTGACAATGGTGTATCCTAACATCTCCAGTTTGCATTAAGTTAAAACATCCTAAAGGCATAAGCCGCAGTACTTATAAATACTGTTTATTTATTTATTAGTTAGTTAGAAGTACCGGTAATAACTTATGGATTGTAGTGATTCCTTTTGCTACAGAATTACCATAGATCAAAACAAAAAAGTACATAAACAACTCAACACAGCAGCAACTATAAAAAAAAAAAAAAAAAGAAATGAATACATCCATCTTCACTCCAAAAATTATAAACAAATTATTTTAAAAAATGACATTCTTCAATAGCTGCTCTCTGATGTAGACTGCTACTTTACATATAATGCTATAAAGCAATCATCAACAACATTACCCTACAATTTAACACTACACAAAAAGATTTTGCAAAAAAAGGATACAGCAAACGGAATGTTGTGCTCCTGCAGCAAATTGATGATGGCAGCCTTCCTCCAGCTACTGTTGGGGAACTTCTCCAGCTGAAATCACCACACGATACAATAAATTAAAGTATATTACCCTTGAATGTTGCCAACAGTATGTCTGTTGTATAGGATGTTTGAATTAAGCACAATTCTTTCCAAAATATAACTTTAATAACTACTGTGCTCAGCATTCTTAAACTTTTTATCATATTACATGTAACTGTTTTCCTGATCTGTGTTGACTAGCACAGAATCTAACATGTCACAAACAATATGAAAATTTTATTTATTAAAAAACAAAAGGTTGGAGCTCACACCTGTGTGCTGTGACATGGTGCATTGTCCATGACGATGACCTTTGTATGTTTTTGGTATCAGTAACTGTAGTTGACCCAGAAACTGAATTATGGTCCTTTTTAAATTATGCAAATTAGGTTGGCTATGTAGCACTGAAAGTGAAAAATATGACACTGATAATTTACAATAACTAAAAGACAATGGCTGTAGAACAGCTGTGTTGGGTAAATGCATTAATACACAATTGTTTTCTTAAAAATTATGACGGCGATTTCATTGATTATGATGTCCTCTCGTGTTTAGTGAAGTGATACAGATATGTTTAATAGTAGGGGAAGTTCCAGTTATATCGACTGTAATCTATTTAGTGATGTATAACAATGGCAATTAATGCCGCAATGTAACTTATAAATACAAAACAAGCTCCTCTTCTAAATACAAAACTAGCACAATCTCTCCATAACCTATATAAAATTAATTGACTATAACAAAATCACTATAGAAGCAATTTTCTTTACCATTGTCAGTTGTCTTTATAATAAATTTCTACTGTATATATTGGGTTGTTTATAAAGAATCCCTCGCAGGGGTACACAAATTCCAACACAAAGTAGTTTTTATTTTTAATTACACATTGTAATACCACCTTTTGGTTAGGTGATTCATACACTCACATTTGAGTCTATATAACCCTACAATCCTAGGTTAGTGTAAAATCCAAAAATCCTAGGTTAGTGTAAAACCCAACAATCCTAGATTAGTTTAAAAATGTAAAATAGTGATTCACCCATCATGGGGTTAGGTTCTGTTAGGTTAGGTGGGCACATGTTACGAAATTAGTCGGACGTTAATGCCCCTCGTATATTCGTGTTCTGCATCATTAGTGGAGTGGAAATATACCATTTTCCGTGAAATTATTGTTATTTTTACAGAAAAGCCCCCTAAACTTAATAATTACCCAAATAAATCGTTAAAAAAACACGTAGACAACGTTTGATGATGTTATCCAAGTTATTAACAAATTTTTATTATGTTCTTGTAAACACATTTCGTAGGCCAACATAATTTACCTTAACACACAAAACTTGCAAACGCAATGGTTAATACTACAGATATTTTAACATACCTTAGAACTGTGGATCTGAAGCGTTTCAACATTTCTGCCGCTCTTTCCGCGACGTTGCAGGGTTTCATTTCCCCTCGCCTAATTAGGGAATACAACGATTCGGTGAGGTTAATGATGTCCTGTTGGCGTTGGTGAGTGGTGACTTCTCTTTTCTTCACCTTGCTAGAACTCATGACTGCACACAAAAACTACCGCAACATATAATGTAAAATACAGTAAATAATATTTTAAGCAAAACTGAAATAAATTTTAAAAATATTAAACACATGAGAACGCACTACAAGTAATCTCTTATACAGGTATCAGAAACGAAAGGAATCGGCACAACGAGAAATAATAAAGAGCGGATATTAGTGAAAAAAAAAAAAACAATAAATGAATTATTATAGGTTAAACANTACGAAGGTTAGTAAACAAATGGCCGCGTTACTTTCACCTTGAGCGTGATCATGTGACTATGCAAGAAACGTTGAAATCTAAATACGTTAGCATCACGTCATTAATAATTGGCATAATAAGATACAAGTCTTTTCGAAACCCACTTGTAAGCGATAAGTTAACAATTACGTTAAAACTTTGGAACTATTTCCTCTCTCTGTGCTGGCAACCTAACGGCATAACTGTATCCGCGCTTGCCGCTGTTTGTAATGTTATATGCATGGAGCTAACGGCTAGGGTGTTTTTTCAAAGGTTGATTTTCAAAAGTTTGTTTCTTCCAGTCGTGAACCGACTGTATGTATATGCATATATATATATATGTATATATATATACATATAGATATATACATATGGGTGTGCGCACATGTATGTATTAGTGATGCAACGAATGTCGATTTTTCCACATTCGCGAATGCGAATATTCACCTCCAACATTCGCGAATGTGAATGCTGGTTTTTCAAATATGGCGCCAAAAGCGTGCGCCTATGAACTCGAATTTTACCGCGCGTTTATAACTGACCGGCAGNGCTACTGTTGGGGAACTTCTCCAGCTGAAATCACCACACGATACAATAAATTAAAGTATATTACCCTTGAATGTTACCAACAGTATGTCTGTTGTATAGGATGTTTGAATTAAGCACAATTCTTTCCAAAATATAACTTTTATAACTACTGTGCTCAGCATTCTTAAACTTTGTATTAAATTACATGTAACTGTTTTCCTGATCTGTGTTGACTAGCACAGAATCTAACATGTTACAAACAATATGAAAATTGTATTTATTAAAAAACAAAAGGTGGAGCTCACAAATGTGTGCTGTGACATGGTGCATTGTCCATGACGATGACCTTTGTATGTTTTTGGTATCAGTAACTGTAGTTGACCCAGAAACTGAATTATGGTCCTTTTTAAATTATGCAAATTAGGTTGGCTTTGTAGCACTGAAAGTGAAAAATATGACACTGATAATTTACAATAACTAAAAGACAATGGCTGTAGAACAGCTGTGTTGGGTAAATGCATTAATACACAATTGTTTTCTTAAAAGATTATGACTGC
>NQII01000709.1:685444-704309 GCA_002778355.1 Clitarchus hookeri
CGCAGAAATTAGCAGTTTTTAACTGTGATTTATTGCAGCCAATATTGTTAGTTTTTCCATATTCAGTTTCGTTTGAATGGTGCAATGTCGCAGAAAAGAAAGGCTTATTCTGTAGGTAATAAATTAAAAATAATTCACCGTGTGAAAAAAGGAGAGACTAAAGCAAGTTTTATCATGTGAGTGCGGTATCCCTGATGTTGTGGAAAGAGATGTCGGGCTGCAAAGAAAAAAAAAGCCATGCTAGGAGAAGACAGCGAACTGGACGAGTGTCTTTACAGGTGGTTTTTAATAAAACAAAGTGAAGGTGTACCATTATCTGGACCTATTTTTAAGACTCAAGCTGTGAAATTCCACAATTTGCATGGCAACAGTGACTTCAAAGCTTCAGACGGGTGGTTTTCGCGATGGAAAACTCGCCACGGAATAAGTCAAGCAAGCATCGAAGGTGAAGCACGATCTTGTGACACTTTGTCTGCAACACTCTTTCCTGCAGAACTGCAAAAAGTAATGAGTGATGAAAATTTGACTTATGATCAGGTGTATAACTGTGACGAAACTGCTTTATATTTTCGGCTGCTTCTTACAAAATCTCTAGATGTCCAAAAGTCTGGATTTAAACAGAACAAGGATAGAGTTACTCTTCTTTTTGCAACCAACAAATCAGGCAGTCATAAACTTAAACCACTCTGTGTTGCGAACAGCAGAAGTCCAAGGTGCTTCAAGCATGTAAACATGAAGTCATTGCCTGTTACATACACGCACACAAAAATGCCTGAATGACTGGTGAATTAATTTCCAAGTGGTTCAATGAAGGTTTTGTTCAGTAGTGAGAAGCTGCCTGTGGTCACTTAAGCTAGAAAAAAAAGTTTTATTGATACTTGACCATTGCTCAGCATATCCATCAGCTGATTTACTGCAGTCTAGGGATGGAAAAATAAAAGTTATGTTTTTGCCAAAAAAATACTACAGCACTGAACCAACTGCTAGATCAGGGTATTATAAAAGCATTCAAAGCACACTACCAGCGAGAACTGCTAAGCGCAATAGTAAACTCTGATGATGAAATGGAGGTTTACTTAAAAGCAATCACCCTCAAGGGAGTTACGTATTCCGTACGACTAGTGTGGGAAAGTGAGTCAGGCAACCATTCAGCATTGTTGGAAAAATTGTTCTTTTGCGGTTAGCAAGAGGAAGAACTCTGAGATTGATAAAACCTTTCTGAGATTTGCTAACAACGATGTACAGTCTGCACGTTGTATAACTTTGAAAGACCTGGTGAGCTGGGCTGACTGTGACAGTAGTGAGCCTGTTTCTGAGACTGTTGACGAGCAAGACATTATCACTACCATACGGAACAATAATGATAATGATGAAGACGATGAATGTGAAAGTGAAGGGGAAGAAATGGAAGCCCCAAGCATGAACCGAGTAATCCACAATATTAATGAAGTTACGTCATGGTTGGAAAGACAAAGTGAACCCAATCATGTTCACTTGATTCACTTGGCGAACATTAAACGTTATGCAGAACAGAAACGCACTGCATTAATTCGCAAAACAAAAATTTCAGAATTTTTAAAACAAAAGAAAAATAGATTTTAGTGACTGTTATGTAACTTCATTCTGATATGTTAAGGTTTATAAGGTTTGACTTGACTGTAAGACTTCTGTATAAATGTTATGTTGTCAACTTTACTGAAGAAGTAATATAGGGCAAGTTAATTTTTGTAGAGTTCATAACGGTTCTCTAGTGATTTTGTATGTTTTAAAATTACATAGAGTAAAGCAGCTATTGCATTGTTTTTCATCTTTGATGGAAGAATTCCTGGTGGTCCTTTTTTATGTGAACCTATTATACCTGCTAGGGTTGTAAACCGGCCTAAAAAATGTTATTGTAACGGGCCAGCTTCCTTTCCGTTTTATCACGGTGTTGAATCAATATATGGGGAAGGCCTGGCCGCATTCCTTGAAAGTGTCCTGCTGTCACACATTTACTGGTGCTTACAAGTTAACATTAAACAAGCGTGCGTTGTATTGTGTAACACTTTAAGAAACTGGTTCAATTATTCAATGCCAAATCCTTTAAATAAAGTAAGTCAAAAGTTGCTGGAATACTGTCGTAAAAGGCGACAAAGATGTCTATTATAACCTGCAATTCAGAAAAACTGCCTTCCTTTGCGTGACACAAATAATTCACTCATTTTGTTTTAATTTTTCTTTGCCAAATGAGTCACACAAGCAAGGGACATATTGCACAACATGTGACAGAGTGAAAGATCCCACCTGCACTGCAGTGTGAGCATGTATTAGAACTTTGCTTAGTTTCATTTGGCCGTGAGCTTCCTTTCTCCTCACTTCTGCCCAAACCAAACATGGGGGGATGGGGGGAAGGCGAGAAACACACGCCTCCTTACCCCCCTCCCCAGACAAACACAAACACGCAGTGAACATAGCCTTTGGTGGAATAAGTACATCCTTTTCCTGGAAAGGGGAGTATTTGAGCGGTTCTTGCTTGAATGCTGGTGCTCCCCTTCATCAAGCTGCCTTGTTTCCCATCTTCTGTTTCCCTCCCATGGTGCTGTTAAGTTCAGTGATGCAGATAAAAAAAAAAATTCCCAAAGAAAGGGTCTAACATTTCACGAGTTACGGCACTGCAATAAATATAAACACTTGCCCCGTGTTTAACAGATAGGTGCCACACCTAATTAGAAAACTGGAAGGTTTAATTTACTCAACTCGGTCACTCCCGGAATAGCGCGGAAAAGCTATAACGCGGGTATGAGTTATGTCACCCAACAGCCGCGTTATATCGGGCTTCTACTGTATGTAGTGTACAGTTAGTCTTAATTCGTGAACTTCATTGTGTATGCAAAGTCACACACTGACACACCACTTACCACAACGGATTACGAGGACCGGTGCTGTGCTGCAATAGGCAGCGGGTTTGCCAGGATGAGTCACAATGTGTTTTGTGTACTTATAGCTGTGAGTACACGTCCACTGACCCATGCTACCTGCCCACCTAACTTAATAATATCTGCACATTATTTCTTGGCATTTCTGCTATACTTTCAATTGAAAATGCTATATGACTGAATTACTATTTGCACATACTTTCAGATGCCATTGAAATAAATGTAATTTTCCAATCAACAAATCATATGTAGATCAATTTCTCTGTCCATACACATATTACGAATAGTCACTATGCTGCAAAATACTTGCCCCTGTACACACTATCATTTAGCAAAAACAGCATTTTGTGATCTGCAACCATTACGGACATTTTGGGGGTGTCCGCGTTACGTGAACCACGCTATATATGTGTATGTATGTATGTATGTATGTATGTATATATGTATGTATATATATATATATATATATATATATATATATATATATATACACACACACATGGGTGTCTGAGCTTTTGTAACTTTTCAAAGCTGTGCTACTGTCATGTGACTTTTCATAATAAGTAGGAACAGTTTTTCAGACCATTATGTCAAATGGCCTTTTCAAGTGTGTAACAATTGCTCATATTAAAAGATATCGAGAGACAAAAAATTGTAAACAAAACTTTATTGTACATAATTGTATTCGTCACTAACAAAACACACTTAGACTACTTTTTACAATTTTGAAAACCACAAACAAACTACGCCAAGCAAACAGTACTGAAGGTAATCATTATGTATTTTATATGCCAATTGCTGTCACGAAAACAAGAATATCTAAGTGTTGTTTTATTATCCATGGTTCTATGTATAAAACAAATTTTAAAAATTTACAAAATGTGTTAGTTCTTTTCCACACTAAATACTAAACTATATGTGGTCCATGATAAAGTGAGCAATCTTGAAATCAACCTATGGAAAAAAATTACAGTCCCGTAACTTTATAAATGTTAATGTAAGCAACAGCAAAACTCAAAGTTGACAGTGAATTAGAAGAAGTAGTTCCAGGTCTTAATGCTTTACTATACACAATATTAAACATTAACCGCAACTGAAATTCATCATTTTCTTTTTGTTTTTGGCCTATAAGAATGAGAATGGCATAATAATAATACATTTGCATTTCTGGCAAATTCATATCACTTGACTGAATGCATAGTTTCAAGTTATCAGGTCCATTGTATTGTTCATTTCTTTTCTTTTACCTCTTTTCCATTTCCATGTTCAAATGCTCTGAATCCCATGAATTTATGTGGCAGTTCAAAACTACAAATAAATTTTTTTTTTATAATTACTAAAACATTTAGACCTATATATTTGTTGTCACTGAAGTAGTAGATTTTATTACTGCTTTGAGCCTTATTTCAGAGTTGTTTCTGGTTGCGGGAAGTCTCACTTAATATGCCGACATGACTAGTGTGTAATTTAAGCAGGTTATAATAACATTAAACTTAAAGAAACTTAGGTAAAATGCATTTAATTATATTTGCAGTATTGTTTAGCAAATATGGAGCTTCATGAATGTGTGTTGTTATTTATGTGATGAACGAGAACATTTTACGAGTTGTTACCTCTGTATGTATTTCATAAATTTTTTAGCAAATAACACTATGAAATTGTATAATGTTACACACAAAAAATTCCTCCTCTACTTTTCATATGTTGACACAGTTCCTTGATGTTTTGTTGAACCGTTCAATGTGTCCAGGCCAAGATAAACAATGAGCATTCCAAGCTGCTAAAAATGACCTCAATCTAGATAATGAAAATTGGATTCTGGAAATGAGTAAATGCAATTTCCTGAAATACACTGCCATTGGTTAGATATTGTTTTGTTAGTATTCTGGTGAAATTACATTCACATCACTATAGTCATTCTAATGGTGTAAGCTAAAAGTTATTTTCTCGTAATAAAAGTTTTTTCTTTTTTAAAAAAGTGTTTAATAATTTCTCTTTTCCACCATTCTCCGATGCCAATAAAAGCCAAGTCTGCGAAGTATTTATCGCCATCGTCCAGTCTATCGGAATCTTGCTCACAATGGGATGAGATAGGCCAGAGCACTGCCTCCTCATTAAAAAATCATTAGAGTTAAAACTGTTGAAAGTTTAAAGTAGCAATGTCAAAATATTTTTAAAACTTACTACGTTACTGGAAACACTATACTGTTGTCAACTTTTGACGGGAATCTTAAATTTGTTGATTTCTTTTGTGTGTACCATTTTCGGCAAGTTTTGCCAATGTGAACATATACAGAAACATGTTATGAACCAGCTAATCATAGACACTGCAAATTAAGTAATTTGTTGTGACACCGTTACAAAGTTAGTGGTCCTGACTGTCAAAAATGTCCTTTCTAAATGAAACACGGTATACTAGGTATCCCATATATAGGTGTCATTCCTAACTCTACTGAAGAAAAATGGCTTACCTATGCTACTTGTACAAACAATCTGTGTGTTGAAATTCAATAAAAAAAGGTGTGCTTGCACTGTGCTGAGGAAGTATAAACTTCACAATTCCACAATACTGTTATTGTTCATATTTGTAAGGAACTGACTATAGTTGGTGACAATTTTTACGTGTTACACCTTGTGGTGTGGAGGGGAAAGTGCCTATACAGCTTAATTTATAATATGTAAAATAACAAATATTTATTGTAGTATGCATTCTAACCATTAATGTTTTTCTTTACAAGTGTTGGGTCTCTAAAGTGAAACCCACGACCTCCAATGACATCATGAAAAATACTATACATATGTGGATTTGTTTCAGGATGGAGTTACTAAATAAATAGGTATATTGAAATGTTTTGAACCTCTTAAAGGTTAAATATGTTTTACATTTTGTTGGAATGGAGAGGCACAGATTAAGATTTGCTGTGGATTATCGATTTTGGTCAAAATGTTATTGTCTGGGAACTTAGTGGCTCAATTAAAATGCACAATCAGGAGTATACTGTATTTTTTTTAAGTTGCACAATGCATTTCATAGATCAACTTTCTCCAAATACTCAATATGATCATATGTAATTTTACTTCTTAAGAACTGCATTCTTTTTTAGAGTTAAATTAAAGGTATGTTAATTAAGAGTTAGTTAAAAATATACAAGTAAATATTCAAGCCTGCTAAATTCAATTATGTTCTCTGCAATGTAATTGGTAGAAATGCATAATTTCAAAATTATTCAATAAATACTATGACGCGTAACGCATATTGGAAGTGTTAGACGCGGCGTTGTCGCACCCCCCTGCCCCGTCGGCTTAAACCGGTGTAGGGACTTCCGGACGACACGTGTCGCCCATTAACGCATACCGAGGTCAAGCCGAGGTGAGGTAGCACTTGCCGCCCTCGGGCTGCCTCCCCAACCCCCCTAGCAAGCCCTATGAAATTTGTAAACACAGAGAAATGACGAGATAATAGGGCAATTTCCGCACGACGTCAAAAACACGCACCGAGAATAAGCTGACAGCGTATGGCAGGGGCAACTGGCTTACACCACCCCCTCCCCACCAACCTTCAAGAACCAGGGCGCGTGTAAGAAGTGTTTGTTGTTCTGCACCCTCCTCCCAACTCCCTCCCCACAAGGGAGACACGTGTAGGAACTTAGGGAGGGCGCTCAGATCGTTTAAAAGGTGCTTTTCAAGAGAAGAAGGGGTCAGTTTTTATCACAGCACAGAGAGTGTGTCGGTCAGTCATATCGGGGCAGTCGGAAGTTGCGCTACTACGCGCCGAGAGAGTAAGTCAGTGCAACAGTTACCAAGGCCGGGATATCGGACCCCGGCCACGTCAGGCAGCAGCATCAGTCAGTCATATTGAGACGTGAAACGCGGGGCGCAGGGCAGAAGCAGTTAGACAGTTACCAGAGTTACGTCGGCCAAGTAGCATCAAACCACGCCGGGACGCAAGTCAGTCAGTTATAATAATGCACCAAGAAGGCGGAGTCGAGTGGTGAGCTCCAACGAGGGGGCGCCATGTCGAGCTAGTGGGATTAGTCCAGTGCAACCCCGTGCCGAGGGCCGGGGTGGGGGCCCGCCAAGGGTCACCTTGCCAGGACGTGGTAGGGAGGTAACAGTCAGTTACAACCCTACGCCGAAAATGGAGCGAGTGGTGAGCTTCAACGAGCAGTGCCACGTCGAGAGGAAGCCAGCTGAGTGCAACAAGCCAACCACAGAGGGCCTGTAACAGGGGCCATCCAACTCACCAGATCTCCTCAACTGCCGGAACCACTACCCCGCAACAAGTACAGATAAGTAACAACATTGTCACTCAGGGACGTGTCCTGTCACTTAATGCCCCCCCAGCGTTGGAAACGTTAGCCAGAACATTGTAACAAGCCCTTCAGGCCAAGAACTCGCAAGGCGTTAAAGTATGAGTAAATTCTCGGCACAAGGTGCCGGGAAAGTTTTGGGAATGTATGAATAAATTCTTGTTCAAATAAACATGTTAAAACCAAACGTGATGAAGTAATTCTTTGATATACCCTCAACCTTCACAGCACCTTATAGTCTGTGCCATCGAACATTAATTGTGGACCCTAGTACCCCACAGGTGGGGAATAGCATCACACTGCTTCCTATTTATAACATTTTATTTTACTGGCCCCTTGAAAAATGTTATAACATGGTTCTACTGTAACACAATTCATTGCATTGTATAATTGCACCGAAATCCTATGNTACAATTCATTGCAGTGTATAATTGCACCGGAATCCTATGCATCAGCATCTGTTAAAGATGTAAAGTAAGCTTGCACAAGCAGCCAAATTATGGTATTGCATAACCGCGATAATGCACGCTCGCAAACAAAATTAGTTACAAAAAGGTCTGCAGTATACAACTGGGCCAGCAGAGGCAGTCAGACTAAGGCCGTGCGCCGTGGTGCGAAGAAGATAGGCATTCCTACAGCACCACCTCCTTGCAGCAATAAACCAACCCTTGCCACCCGTCCCTCACAGCAAGGGACTCCGCAGACATTCTTTATTCCCCTTCTTTCACTCTGCGCGACCCTGATGCCGTTATTAGGAACATGCTATGGTATTCCAACTCGAAAGGCGGTGCCGATTCTTTAGTGTTAAGTTCCCTTGGCGCCATTTTTGAAGTTCTAAAGCAGATTTCATAAACAAAAAAAAAATTCCGACATTTCCCGCAGTATTTGAAATCTTGTACATTTCCTGCATTTGCATCCTGACAACATATTTCTTCTTATTGTTTGCAGCTGAAGAAGGTAACAGAATATTTTCATGGCTATCATGAAAATGTTCTGTTACTGTAGTTTGCACTACCAAAACAAAAATGTCTTTGTATCACTTTTATCCACAGGTGAGTTTGCATGGTATGCTCTTTCTACTACCTCTGCTCTTTTCATGCTCTTCTTCACTGTTTACTGTTCGTGCTACAACAAGCACTTTTTTGGTTTGATGTTCATGTAGCAGGAGAACTGCTCTTGTTCCCCAAGGTGGAGCACAAAGAGCAGAGAGTTAAAACTTTTCTGCCCACAAAAACATAAACTGATGAACGACATTTTTGGTGCTTGAGGAATACGGGCTAAAGTCTTTTTATAAGCATTATTGATTAGCCCTATCAGAAAAAGTATTGGTCATTCTATATGTAGCTTATATGGATATTTTGTTACCAATGAAAATGAAAGTTGTTCCCAATGAAAGTCACTGGCATTGTTAATTACAGCTACGTGAGCATGTTAAATTTATTCATTGTCTTAATCATCAGACGACATATTTAGATCAAGTAATGTTCGTACTGTATGTCTAACCTCTTGTTTCTGCACAGTTTACCCAACAAAACCATTTTTCTCTTTGTCACCTGCATCGTCAGATAGAGAGCAGCTGCTCTTTTTGCTTCTTCCATGCTTCTTGGGAAAATCTCACATAGTCTTGAGAACAAAAGTAGCAGAAAGATTATACCACATGAAGAACCCTCACACATCACATGGCCTTGTGTAACAAACACATGTATTTTTTTTTTTTGGCAATTCTGAGTAATTTAGAGCCTTTTATTTCTGCAAACACATTCAAAGATATACAATTTTGGTAGATAGTTGAGGGCATCATACAGCAACTCAGTGGACACGAATATTCAGACAACATGATGTTGCATTATAGCTGTGATGGATCACAACCAACAGCAATAGTAATAAAGGGTTCTACCAGTTGAATTAGTTGCACGTCGCAAGCATTTACAAACTGTTTCATGTACTTACGATAAAAGAATTCTGTTACTGACTCAGGACCACGATAGCAAGAAATCGCCAACACCTACGAAAAGATTCCAGTACGTTAGCAAATAACACTGCAACAGCACGCACAGAACCACAGCGTTAGCAGAATATGCTGCCAATTCAACCGCAAAAATATGCCCATTAAACTTCACGACTTCTCGCATGCTGTAAACGATGACCGCTGAAAATAAAACTGGATGATGGCTAAAAATAAAAATTCAACAGCAAAGAAACTATTTCCTTTCTCGATAAAGCATTTATTTTTATTTGCGAAGAGCTTTGCGCTATTTAGTTCAATAAGATGAAAATTATCCTTAAAATAATATACTGCATTTGAAGATGCAAATATTATTTGCGAAATATGTCAACTAGTAACTATCAGACACTTCAAAACTATTTGCATGTTATTTGAAAATTCCTATTCGAAAAGAAAGAAAGAAAGGAAGCAAGCAAGCTAGCTATAACACTGTCTGGGAACATAACTTTTAACAAATTAATATACTTTGCTGTTGTACACATGGATTTCTGTTCAATAATTGTCTGCAGACACCACAGTATTTCTGCACGACTCACTTGTTCATTAATAACAAATGCCTTAACACTACAGTGAGGTACGTCCTTGGTAGTTAGTTTCTCTCGGAACTGTACAAATGTCGATGGACAGCGTTGACTGTTTGTACACACTGGCACTGTGTTGCACACATTACACTTGGCTTTTGTTCGGTCACAAGGAACCTTTCTATTAAGCAAACCCAAATTAGGGTCAATAAGCCAGTCATCCTGAAACCTTGCTGTCATTTTACAAGGTACCTGCACAGACAGCACATTTTTCTAGAGAAACAGAAGGCACGAACAATATGTGCAAAGTTCCTCATTTATTTCTCAAAATTAAAATTAACAGTACATGTATACACGAAAAACATTGCTGCCAAATATAAGGCTGATAAAACAAACCTTCAGTATCTTTTGGACAGACAGTAGCAAACAAAGAATGTCAAATGGGCAAGAATTGTGCTACTGTATTTGGTTTTGTTAAAATCAGCACCTTTGTTAAAAAATTGGCAATGCGAAGCAATTTTGGATATAAAAGATAAGAGACACAAAACTCACTACAAAATACAGTTCTTGGGCTAATCCCAATTCTATCCATAATTCCTTATATGGACTTGCACAAGTGGTATTACGACATGGGAATTTTACTTGACTGTGCTGTTGTTTATTTACATATTGTATAATGCGTTTCGGCTGAGAACGAATATGAATGTCCACCATTTCTTAAAAAGGGAACATAAGATAGAATGACGGGATAGTCATGTTATAGTTTACGTAATTAATACCTTTTTTTTTAAAATTAATTTATATTTTAATATCCGAAAAAATGGTATTGCACTATAGTATTTTAAGCAGAATGTTAATCGCAAAGAGCAACAAAACAATGAAAAAATAAGTTTACATAGGGGAAAAACATTTCTTCACCAACCTGCAGTTTCCAAATTTGCGCACGCGGCGCTGTTCAGTGACGTTCGAATCCATCCAACACAATACCTAAACCCTGAATTCTTAAATTAGCGGATTCGGACACGACTGTAGAGAAAAATTGGTTAAAATTGCAGGTTATATAATTTTGTCACACCTACATTTTTATTAGAATGAATATGTTGTTAAACAAATGTTGAAAATACAAATTACAGAGAATTGTCAGTTTCAACATTTCCAGCGTGATTATTTCAAAATTAAAGTAGTTAGGCCTTTATTTAATTATTTATAATGCTGTTTTCAATTGTAATAACGATGATGTGGTGCCGCAAGTACGAAATTGATTTATTTTTAAAGACTATGCATTACAAAATATGTAAAAACCAGATTAAAACACCGTCAAAGTTGAGAAAAAGTGGTCAAACTACTCGCCTCAAGTCAAATTATCTGTACACAAAAAAAAAATGTCAACGAAACAACGCGTCTTTGGATTGCACACTATCACCNGCCTCAAGTCAAATTATCTGTACACAAAAAAAAAATGTCAACGAAACAACGCGTCTTTGGATTGCACACTATCACCAATGCATTCTTTGCTGCAAATAACTAGATACGCCATTAACTCTTCTCCGTTGATAACGAAACATTTTTGAGTGATTGTCGCTTAACTTACATCCCAAACGAATTAACCTATCACANCTCTTCTCCGTTGATAACGAAACATTTTTGAGTGATTGTCGCTTAACTTACATCCCAAACGAATTAACCTATCACATAATGCCAATTTGACACTTCCACATTCCATTCAATGAGTACATCAACATTTACGATTGTTTACGTTGTCGGCGAGGCCATCTTTGGCCGCTTACGCAACTGCGGCAAGCAACCGTGTTTGTGAATGGTTTTGGGTCACGTGAAAATCACCATTAAAAGAACCACAAACCAATCACAACGAGCTTCACTTCACCTAAAGGGATGTTTGTACCGTCAAAAGCCGCTAGCAATACCAACAAAAATCCTAAGTGTATGTTGTTTCCTGCTAAGAAATTAACTTTGTTCGCTTATAGAGCGAAACACGGAACATGAAAACTGGAAAAAGTTCAGATGGGTAAAAAATTCTATGATGAATCTTAAATTTCCCTGATTTTCCCCTGATAATTTCCCGGTTAAAGGAATTCCCTGATAATTTCCCGGTTAAAGGAATTCCCTGATATTTCCCGATTTTCCAGGTCTGTGGCCACCCTGCAGGAAGGAAGGAATGAAGGAAGGAAGGGGAGAAAAAAAAAGATATACATACACACACACGCATGCACACACGTGCACACATGCACATGTTTAAAAATGACAAACTCCGGGAGGCGATTCCTTATGAAAAATTAAGTAGCAAATATATAGGACACTTTGTACCTACATGTAATATTAAGGGAGGAATGACCCCTTGAAAATAAAATTTGAAAACAGTAATCTCCCGAAATATCAGAAAATAAGTGACATTAAATGACAAAACTCAGAACATTGTTTTCTGTTATTGCAAACATGTGTTTATACCTTCCACAGTAATGAAAATAACAGGGGTGGCCATCCTATTATTGTATGCAACTTTTGTACTGTCAGGATTTTGTAATGTTTGATGATGACCTATTGAGCAGTATCACTTACGTAACCAATATGGTCCTCTTGTCACAAGTGCGTAGGATCCAATGTTTTAGTTCTAAACACACATTAAGTTTCGGTCCAGTGTTACAGTCCCTAACGCGTAGGCCACACTACATCCATGAGTCAATGGTTGGCTGCTGGGTCCATTGCACAAGTGATGGTGGAAGACATTTAACACTTACTGTAAACAACCTGTACCACACATTTATAGGCTTACAGTTCGTAAGTATATTCTGTACCATATAAGGAGGCCACTTTTTGACAGCTCGGCGAAAGTAGCGCCACTGTTTACATCTGACTACATATCCTTCCGCCATCAGCTGGTCCGTCATGTCGGGGCTGTATTTTTTATCAACATGCTGTCAGCTAATCCACTTCTCATTGTACTGTAATGCTAAACAAATTTTAAGATATTTTAAGACTGACATCTGTCTAAAAATATAAGTAGGTTATAAAAATAATTATAATATAAAATGTTGCAAATAATTAGATATTTCTATTGAGAAAAAATTAAACAGGCTCTATCACTTAAACGGTTAAAATTTGTGAGATGGTCTGTTGTATCTATTATGTATCACACTTTGGACGTTATAGCTAATATATTCGAGTTGGAAATATGTGACGTGGAAGAACGTTAGAATTGCTTAAAAACTACTCACGCGTGTCTACGGAATCAAGGAGATGGGTTTCGAGAGAACAATATGGCGTATAATTTACGTAGACGAACGATTACCGGCCGAATATAAATGACTTGTACTCCAAATTATTGTACATGAAATATATGTTACTTTAAAAATTATGCAGAGCTCGCGGAAAAATATAACTATTGGCATATGTTTGTAAATTCGTTATATATCGCGCAGGAAAGAGGTTCATTTCTGGCTGGTAATAGCTCGCAGAATATCCGATAGATAGTGCGCAGCACGTCATGGCAAAGTTTTGAGCAACTCTTTTTATGGTCAACAGATACCGTATTTTTTAAAGTTGATAATTCTTATGTTACGGGCTGGAAATATATTTCAAATTCGTGTCGTTTCGTCAAATTATTAGAAAAAATAAATCAACAATATTATGCAATATTTCTGTATGCTTTTGGAATTAATATCATGGACATGAACTTTCGTTCCAAACTCTAGGATGATACGACGTGAAAAAGCTTTCTGAAGTTAGCATAACTTCAGAAAACTTTTACACCTCGTATCGTTCTATTGTACATTTCATTTTGATCACCTAAACATAACTACATTATCACGAAGTTTAGTTTTTAACACTAACAACCATTGTTTTGTGACCTTGTAAAATAAAATGTATTAATAAATGCAAGAACTCTTTCTTACCCGCGTATTTTCTGCTTTTCTGATGTGCATCAGCAGTGCACTCAGAATAGCCAACGTAATTTTAACTTTTGTTCGTTCGTGCATCAGCTGATACAGGATTGTGTAAATGGCGCTTTGTTTGTTTCGTATACATCAAGTTGCCACTCACTGACTGTCAGAAAGTGGCCTTCTTATACGGTATGGACCATAGTATGGTTATTGTATCAAAAAATGTTGACCTGTCAATACGCTACACCCTATGGTTCTCACAAAATGGATGTTTAATGTTGAAACAGATCATGTGCTATGCCTGCGACAGTACAAAATTTGCACACAATAAGAGGGTGGCCACCCCTGTTATTTTCATTATTGTGGAAGGTATAAACACATGTTTGCTGTAGGTTAAGGAACCCAATAACAGAAAACAATGTTCGGAGTATTGTCATTTAATGTCATTTAGTTTACGATATTTCAGGAGATTACTGTTTTCAAATTTGATTTTCAAGGGTCATTCCTTCCTTAATATTGCATGTATGTACAAAGTGTCCTATATATTTGCTACTTAATTTTTCATAAGGAATCACCTCGTGGAGTTTGTCATGATTTTTAGAGAGACACATGTGTGTGTGTGTGTGTGTGCGCGCGCGTGCATATTTTTTTATATATAAAAATTACATACTATATGCATTATCAGAATACAATATTTTACATAAACTAATCACACATGGCCAATTTCAATAACACTTAAATATGATTTACAGGATGGGCAGTAAACTCCCAGTATTTGTAGTTCATTATTATGAAACTCATGATAAAAATTTGAACAGCACTACAATTTACTCTGCAAGATGTACACTTATTACAGTCGCCTCAAATATAGTACTTTTGTACACAGCAGTCATTTAACCAGCTGTTAACGTTCTTCACTTCAGTACCCAATAACTTGTTCCTGAAACTGGTCCCAAGCTACATACTGCAACACATATGCTGGTATCTTGTGGAATAATTTTTATCAGTCACAACATTTGAAAACTGTTCACAACAGGAAAACTTCGAGACAGTCTTCGGTTCGCACACAAGCAGTCAGCACTGCAGTGTGTGTCTGAGAGCGGCAAACTTATGGCGCAAGTATATGACCAGACGTTGGACATCCTGGGAACTCTCCAGGTACTTGCACAGCCTATCAAACTGGTCCAGGCGAGGGTGCATGTCCACCACTGCAACAAGAACACCACTCATTCAACACGAGAACAGATTTGCACACGACACATAACCTGTGATTCGTACAGACCCACTGTAACATTTTAAGATATTGTATGTTTGTGAGAGCACTCATTTTCTTTAATTGAAACACTAATTCATTTAGCATAGGACACACGTGAAATGCATACACAATAAAACCAATAACATGTTTCACAAAATTTTACACCTATATAACTAATTACAGGGCCGTGCATTTAAACTGAGGCAATAGAAAAGCCTTAATGTTCTTTGTAATTTTAAACCTTCTTTGTTGAATTAACATGTGGAAGATAAAGAATACATTAACACTTCCATCAACAGATATATGGAAGACAAGGCTTGAAAAGTAAACTTGCAATGTTTTTACCATAAATATTTTCTTTGTCATGAAATTAGTAACAGTGTAATGAAATATACTCTTACATAATTAAAAAGCATGAATGTATTTATCTTGTACATTGTTTATAGCACAGTCTTGACAGGTATCAGCTGACTTGAGCTACCAGTTGTACAGTTGTAAGACAGCTAGCTTTAAGCACGTACAGATGTGTTGATGGGGGCACTGAGTATCAACCAGCCTGTTCACTGCCCAGTCCTGCCAACTGCAGCATTACCAATTCTCTATCCTCTTTACACCACACTTATCATCCCTCATAAATTTAGTATTTACAGTAGTTATGCTGTTTCACTCAAGTGAAAAAACACGCACGCGCACACACACACACTTCCTGTCTACCACTCCCACCGCATTGGGTGATGCCTCAACCTTCCACTGCATCTTTGAGTTCCCAGCGCAGGTGAAGCTGTGGCTTCTTCCCCCTTACTGTCGTTTCCTGTGCCCGTTGCTGGCCGCTCTGGTGCCAATGCTGCTCCTGCAGTTTCCCCTGAAAACACCAGACTCCTCCCCGCTTGTTTATGTACTATCCCGGGTGAATTCCTCTGTTCATGCAAGGGTACTTCCTCTTGCAGGTGGCTCTTGCGTAAGTGATCTTGAAGACAAAATCTTTTTACTTCTCCAACCTTGACCATGTACATTGCTAGGCTCACCACTTCTACAATACACCCTGGTAGCCATCTGGGTTGTTCCCTCGGACACTTTTCACCAAAACAGGATCCTGTACTCTGAATCTGGCATCTTGAATCCTTCTTAGTTTGCTCCCTTTGTCTTTATATTCCGATAGGTTTGGCTTCACCAACAACCTAGTACATGGTTTCCTTCTCAAAAACATTTCTGCTGGGGTCTTCCAGGTAGTTGTGTGCAATGTATTGTGGTAGGCAAACAACTACTTATCAATTGTATGCTGCAAGGATATTTTACCCCCAGTTAGACCTGCTTCAAGAGTGCTGTCTTCACTGACTGGACCATTGGATTGTGGATGGAAAGGTGGCGTTAACTGCAGTGTAACAGCATATGACTTACAAAACTGCCTCTGAACGAAACTTGAGGCCTATTATCGGCCACCAGCATTTCTGGCAAGCAATATGCTGCAAAGGCCGTTCGCAGCTTCTCAATTGTTTTCTCCGCCGAGGTGCTCTGCATTGGCCATACTTCTACCCATTTCGAAGAGGCATCCACCAAAATCAATAGCCTTTTTCCTCCCTTTTCCACGAAGTCGACATGTACTCGCTCCCCCACCTGAGAAGTCGCTGGCCAAGATTTAGACCTTTGAGGCGGGTTATGTCTGGACAGCTGACAAGCCGTGCACCTCTTCACAATGTTTTCAATTTCATTGTCCATTCCAGGCCACCACACATAACTTCTCCCCAGCATTTTCATCTGCACCACCTCAGGATGACCTTCATGCAATATCTGCAACACACCCCTTTCCAAGCCCTTGTGGGATTACTAACCTGTCTTCCCAAATTACACAACTGTCTTCCACAGCCAACTCGTCCCTCTTGCTAGTGTAAGGTTTGATGTTGGGCTCGCTGACTTGATTTGGCCACCCATACATAGCATAGTTTTTTACAGTTTTCAGTACTTTGTCCTGTTCCGTCTCCCTTGCTATCTCCTCCGCCTTCATCTGCAAGTTCTGAAAATGCTGACTCAGGAAGATTTGTTCCTCTATGGTCCATGCCTGAGATAATGGTAACTTTGACAGCACGTCCACATTACCCATGTCCTGCCCTTTTCTATACTCAAGCGAATAGTCATATGTTGATAGGAGAAGAGCCCACCGCTGCAACCGTGCCGCTAGTAGAGGTGGAACTGCCTTCTTAGGTCCGAAGATGGTGGTCAAGGGCCTATGATCTGTGTACAGTGTGAAGTGGTTGCCATATAGGTATTCGTGGAACTTCTATGCCGCAAATACAATGCTCAAAGCCTCTTGCTGTAACTGGCAATAACCCTGCTCTGCTTTGGACAGAGCTGCTCTGCTTTGGACAGAGTTTTCGACGCAAAGCAAATAGGCCGTTCTGTGCCATCTGACATGCTGTGCGACAATGCCGCTCCCACCCCATATTGAGAGGCATCACTCGCTACCATTAATGGTTTGAGCAAGTCCAAAAGTACTAGCACTGGAGCCTGGAGCATCCATCCTTCACTCCCTTCAAACAACTGCTGACCCTGTACATCCCATATCCATGGAGCTCCTTGCACCAACAAGATGTACAGTGGTTTCAACTTGGTCGACATACCTGGGACAAATTTGGCATAGCNCATGGAGCTCCTTGCACCAACAAGATGTACAGTGGTTTCAACTTGGTCGACATACCTGGGACAAATTTGGCATAGAAATTTATCAACCCTAAAATAAGCTTTCAACTGTGTGATTGTGGTTGGTGCTGGAGCCACCTTTATAGCCTCTTGTAGATCATTAGCCGCTCTAATGCCATCCCCACTGATACCATACCCCAGAAATTTTACCTAAATTTTAAGGAAATGGCACTTCTCCTTTATGGCCCTTACCCCATGTTCTTGCGACCTCTGCAGCACTGCTTCCAATCTTGCACACTCCTCTACTGAACATCCTGTTATGAGGATATCGTCTAAATATGCCACTACCCCTGGTATGCCTGAAAAATCTGTTCTATCACAGCTTGAAAAATGCCTGGAGCACTTGACAATCCAAAAGACCTTCTCAGATATTGATACAAACCCTTGTGAGTATTTACTGTCACCATCTCTTGTGACTCTTTCCTCACCACCAACCGCTGGTAAGCGTTTGACAGGTCCAGTACACAGAACACCTGACCATTTGCCAAAGATGCAAAATTATCATCAATACATTGAAGTGGTTGGCGTGCTATCTCAATCCTAGGATATACCGTAACCTTAAAATCGGCACACATCCTTACCTTGCCATTTGCCTTTGGTACCACCACCAGGGGGCTAGTCCAATTACCATAGCTTACCTTTTCCAAAATTAATTGTTGCTCCAAGTACTGTAGCACCTGCTCCACTTTCTCTTTCAGTGCATACAGTCATGCTCTTGCCTTGAGAAAGACTGGTGAAACCCCATTAAATATTCTTGAGCACTTTCTACTTTACCACCTCCCCCACAATATTTACTCCCTTCTGACCCTTATCCACCGAAACTCACCTGATACTGCCCCAGTCCAACTGGATATGTCCAAACCAATGCCATCCAAGTAAAGAGGGTAGTCACTGGTGACCCGAGTCCACCACAGAGGGTAGTCACTGGTGACCCGAGTCCACCACCAGTAGTGGTAGTTGCTTTTTCTGTTCCTTGTACAACACTTCCACCTTAATCCCCCCCTTTCATAGGTAAGAAGTCTCCAAAATATGTTTGCAGCTTGATGTCTGATTTCCATAACTGCCTGTCCGGCCAATTCACTTGATAGGTTTCATTTGGCACCAAAGTAACGACAAATCCTGTATCTACCTGCATCACAAGCAGTCTACTGTCTACCATCACCGACACCTGGTAACCTACATTAGCCAAAATTTGCGGTTACGGCACAACAAACAAATCAAAAATTTCATTTCGGCTGACGTTATCCCACCCCATGAATCCCCCCC